>PVJA010001395.1:0-128177 GCA_004027025.1 Myocastor coypus | reverse complement strand
TACAATAAAGCCTTAAAGTTAAAAAAAAAAAAAAACCAAACCAAAAAACAAACAAACAAACAAACAAACAAAAAAACCTTTAGTTTATCTCTTATAAGGATTATCTTTGTAATTAAAAGTAAAGAGAAAATTAATTTTAACCTACATTTTTCCTTTTGGGGAGGGTAGGAAATGTTTATTTAGCTACCGTTCCTGGAGGTTTCAGTCCATATTCAGCTGGCTCCAAGGCAGAGCAGCACATGGTAAAGGGCAACCTTTCATGGTGGTGACATCCTGGAATAGCTCACCAACACTCCTGAGCATTTACAACTGTTACACCATTTTTCATTTCTAGGATTGTATTTAATTTAAGGAATCAGACTGTCAGTCTTTGTATTTTATTTCCTGTTATATATTTTTTATATTTTTACTCCTGAAAAATCTGTCACATTTATTTAACATTTGTTATTTCCACTGACAGGGTCTCGTTTCATGGCATATTCTGTTAATGCTGACTGTGAGCGTACTGTGCCTGCTGTGCTTCCTTACCTGTGGGAATTTTTGAGGCCTGAGTTTGAAGTGCGCTTTACTTCTCTCAGGGGTTCAAGAGCATCAACCACTTAGGAATCTTTTCTACTGTATTTCCAGCTTTGTTCTTGTTCTTTTGGTCTACATGGGTCCTGTGACTGGAGACCTGAATGCCCACATGAGTGGAGGGTTATACCCAGTAAGTTTCCAAGTAGATTTTCTTCCCACCTCTATCTAAGCGTGAGACAAGGAAGTGCTATGGCAGTGTCCCTTTGAAGGTGAGGTCCTTGGGAAACTCCAGCATAGGTCGAGTCATATTCCCACTTGTGAGGGTCTGCAGATGCCCAAGGTGAGTGCTGCCTGGAGCTCTTGCTTACCTCTCTGTGTGTGGGTTTTCTCTAGAGAAAGATAATAAATTACTAAGTGAATTTTTATGCTGCATAACAGCACTATTACAGTAATTTCTCAGGTATGTATCATGGTGTTAGGCTGCTCCAGATTCCTTTTCTTGGAGCTGAGAATTTCTCTGATTTTCAACCATAAATTAGTTTATTTTAAAATTAGTTTATAAAAATTTTATATTTATTTCTTTGTTTGGTGGCATTCTCTACAGAGAAGCTTTCTTTGAGAGCTAGAAGGCACTTGTCAGATTTAATTTTGTCACTTTGTTTAATCTTTTTTATCTTTATAATAATTCTGTGAGCTAGCTCTGATATTCCCTTTAACTATAAATGTAGGAAAGAGAGTCAGAGAGAGGAACCAACTTTCTTGACGTTGTATGGCACTTTGAACAGTGTCTGCTAGGTCACCAAAACTCATATTCCCGTATTCTTCCTTTTGTGGCCTCCTGCTTATTCTTTGAGTACTCACAGAGCATTGCCACAGCACACACACACACACACACACACACACACACACACACACACACAGAGTGGGAAAGACAGGACCATTTTGACAGAGATTTTTGTCTACTTTGTTCTCATATATATTTAGATTCTATGGCAGGGCTGGCACCTAGGAAATGTCACTATGTTTTATTTACTTGATAAATGAATAAGTGAAATTTTTATGCTGTTGCATAATTTTCATAATGGTAATGATTGGAGCTCTGTAATAGAACATTAAGTTTATTAGTTAAGAATTCCTTTTTTGGAGAAAGCAGTATTTACTTTTAACTTATTCTAAAAATGAAGAGAGGGAAGATCTATATACCTTGCAGTTATAGTATCTGGTCTTGTAAATACAAAAATCCCCTGGAAGGGATTCATTTTTTTTTTTTTTTTTCTGTTACTGTCTATCCAATGCTGCCCAAATCCTTTTCAGCCCTTTATTTCATTTTTTCAATCAAGCCACACCCCAGGTTCCTGTGTCTCAAGTTTCCAACCAGGGCCCACGGACTTCTTGCCCCCATACTGAGAGCTCTGCGGGTGGCTCCCTCCCCTCTCCTGCACTGTTCACAGAGGTTAGTCACAACGGAAGCGCGATCTTAGGCGTCTCTTCTGCTGTGCAGTGGACCATGGAGCAAAGTAAAACTGCAAACTATTTATAAGACCAGCAGTTACAGGTGCATAGGACAGATAAGCTCGCAGCCTTGTCCAGCTTGGAAGGCCATTCTCACCGAGTTCCCTTGTTTGGACTAAGTATAGACTCAAATTTACACATTGTCTAGGATTTTTAAAGAAGCTTGTGCAGGAGCCGGACTCACTGTCATTTCAGCTGCTTGGAACATGTCATCGTCAGAGTTTACGTTATAAATTGATTTTTTTAAAAAGCAGTAGTTGTGTTTGAGTACCTGCTGTTAGTTAAAGTCATGCCATGTAGGAGGCAATAAAGTTTTCAAAGAAAACAAGGAAAGCAGTAGCCAGAATACTTGCTAGACTGAGTGCGCAGGTGCTCTTGGAGCAGGGGCAGAGCAGCTCCTGCTGCCTTGGGCAGGCATCCGGGCTCCACACACTCACTTTTCTGGGGACTGTGCCTGCCTTTCTCGTTTTTGCCCCCACGGCCTTGGCAAACACAGTTTTGCTCTTCAGTCTTCCCTCTCTTCACCCTCCTTCTTTTCGCCTAGATTTGTGTCTGTGAGTTACTCAGAGATGGTACTAATTTTTGTTTATTAAGAATCATTGGCAACTCCACAAAGATAATCTGGTTCTACTTGCTTTTCATCCTGAGGATTACCTAGTTTTGTCCTTGAAATTCTTTTTTTCTGTGTCATATATTCGGTTTTCAACAATTCTTAGATGGCCACCTAGTTTTATTATTTGCTGGTCTTTTCACCTCTTATTTTGTTTATATCTCTCAAGGACTTTCTTGTTTCTCAAATTATAAAAGTATTGACTATGCTAGTTTTTGGCAAATGAGTAGTTTGAGCCATCTATAACAAATCCAGCATTTTTACTTAACTTTAAAAAAAAATGTGTGACAGTTCCCCCAATTAATTCTCTGGAGTGCAAGGGTTATATTTTCTGAATGCATTGCACCAGGAATTGAGCTTTATAGATTTGAAATATTAATATACGTGAAGCAATACTAAAATGATTACTTCCTAGACTAAATATTGATTTGCCAGAGTGTGACAGGTTCTTTCCTCCCCTCTTTTTTTCATTTTCTATTTTTTTCCTGCAACTATATATCCATACACAAAATATTTCTATGCCAAAAATTCCAAAATAGGGTATTTTTGTGCCTAGCACTTTGCAATTGTAAGATGGATACAAATTAGTAAGATGTGAACTCGGCCGTGGAAAAAGGGAAAGTGCTTGGAATATGTCAGGAAACAAGAGCAAGCTCCACACCGTTTTGCACAAGATGTGTACTTCATAATGGACTCGGTACCCCTGCAGTGCCACGAAAAATCTACTACTTCAGGAGAACTTGAGAGTGATTAAAGCTCCTGCCTTGAGGTTTTGAGCTGCAGTGACACACATGCTGAAGTTTCAGAAAACCTGAGCAAGGCACCATATTTCTACATTATTTGTTCATGCAGAAATTTTTTTTTTTTCTCTATAAGGAAACAACCCCTATCTCCCTGAACCCAGGCAACGGTTCTCAGATACATTTAGGAAATGTGGTGTTTGCTGCCTGTTATCTCTGTGTGTAACTGAATTGAGCTAAATAAATATTTACTGAGAGTCTAATAAAACAAACCCAGTTTCTGCAGAAGAGCTGGTAAAGAGGAGGGCTGTAAAAGTGGGAGGAGAAGCCATCTAAGGAAACAGGGACCAATTCACAGTGGCAGGAGATCACTGGGGTCCTGGTGGCTGGGATCTTGGGGATATTTTAGGATCTTGGAATACATGGCTAGAGATGGTGCGGTGAGTCTGGCCAGCGCGTCATGTGTCTGTCTTGGCTTCTTTTCTGCTAGTGAGTCAATGTCAGGTGAGGATCTGACACATCGCGAGGGCTCTGCCAGCAGGTGCTTGGAACCCTGGAGGGCAGCCTCCCTCTGAGCCTCAGCTGTGACATGGCCAGGAGGAGAAGCCACAATCATGACACACACTGCACAGACGTCTGCTCCTAGAGGAGCGCCTCCTAGAGGTCGCCTCAAAAGCACAAGGGGTGCAGAGCCATGGCCTGTTCATGTTTTATCTCCCAAGCCACAAAACATTCCCTACTGTTCCTTTGTACTTCAGATTCCATGTGGAACACAAAAACTAATGGAAATTTTGTTTTCATTTTGCAAATGTTGCCTAGTGAAGGTAAAAAAAAAATGTGTGTGTGTGTGTGTGTTTTTAAAGGTCCTTATGGGTTGTGTCTAGTTGTCCCCTCAAAGCCTCATGCAATCATGGGGCAGGGACTTCTAGAGTTTGAGATTAACTCATGATTCACTGGGATTATGGGTGATCCCCAGGCATTATAGGTCTTAGTACTGCTGGGATTATGGGTGTGAGTGCTACACCCAACCTGGAGCAGAGAGCCTGACTACAACATATGAGAGATGGCGGACTCTCTCTTCCTCTCCCTCTCCCTCTCCCTCTCCCTCTCCCTCTCTCTCTCTCTCTCTCTCTCTCTCTCTCTCTCTCTCTCTCTCTCTCTCGCCATTATTACTGTTCCATTGACATGAACTGCTTCTCTCTGCCATATGCTAGTCTGCCTTGGAGCCAGCTGAGTTGAGTATGGACTGAAACCTTCAGTAACTGTGAGCAAAATAAACCTTTCCTTCCTTCAGTTTGAGTGTCAAGTATCCCAGCAATGAGAGAAGAGTAACTGATACAGTCCTTTAGTTGGCTTTAATTTGAGTTTTCAACCATTTGCAGAGCTTTAAGACAATTCACTGGAAAATGTCACATATTGGTAGAAGATCAGGGATGTGGGACACTTCTTTAATGCCCTTATTGCCATTTTAACCCTTTTTTATGTGAGTATGAGCAATTACAGGCATGCAACCTTGCAAAGCCATCAGTGGTTGGGTCCAGGTCAGTGGTATTCAGATAGATCCTAGTTGGTGGGCTAAGGATGTGGTGGTATCTGCTGGAGGTTGGATGCAGTGGATCCTAAAGCATTTAGTTTTTCTTCCATGTATTCTTTTTTTTAATAAGAATTTTATTTATTTTCTTGTTTCAGAACTTTTGTTTGTTTGTTTATTTTTATGGTCAGCTCAGCCTGCCCTGAGGGCAAGGCTGGCGTAGCATGTGGTGCCGGGGATCGAACCACGTCCCTGAAGCCGCCTACACTTTCCTAAGCAGGCGCTTTAGACCACTGAGCCATCCTGCCAGGCCCTCTTCCATGGTTTTTTTTTTTTTTTTTTTTTTTTTTTTATTTAGCAAATATGTCGTAGGTATCTATTGTCTGTGGGCCTCTGTGCTCATTCTTATCAAAAATATAAAAATATGTGGCCTATATTTCTCTGAGACTGAAAGTTTTCTGCAGCACTACTTTTTAAAAATTAACTGTCTCAACATATTTGAGTATTAAGAAAAGAAAGGAAAATGTTTCTCCTGGTTCTTAGTTCTTTGACTAAACTAGCCAAGCTACTATTATGGTCTTTAACATGAATAAACTATCTCACTTTTTCTGAAGCATGCTGCATACTTGTTTTCATGTAGTATTCACAGTAAAGCACATACCAGTTATTGCTCCATTTTTAGGGGCAGTGATTCATGAGAGGGGTAACCTTCCTGCAGCTGGTCAAGGGGCCGAGCCCAGAGTACAAGGGAGAATTGCGGTGTCCGGCCTACTGCACTGCCTTGTGTTTCTTCTGTAAATGTGAAGGACCACTGGATGTTGGCACCCTTTCCTAACTCCAAAGTGACTTTTCAGCAAGTGGTTACTTAAAAAATATTTTAAAGTTGCTTGCCTGAGTGTTTCCTCTGAGAGAAAAAGGAAATATCATACATAAATATGGTGGAGGAAGACACGTACCTTGATCTGAAAAGATATGCAAATATTTTGATCATCATGTAAACTACATTAAATAAACTTTCAAATTGTTAGGGCTGCTTTTCTGAATATAGATTTCAAAAAGTCTAGCATGGTTGACATTTATTTTACTTCAAAAATATTGTTTTGGAAGAACCAGAACCTCCCAATTTTATTACATTGCCATAATATTTATTGATTGCTTATTATGTACCAGACAGTATCACACATATTATTTTTTTAAACTTCGATAACAACACTTGGAAAAGAGTGATGTTTGTGTGTGTGTGTGTGTGTGTGTGTGTGTGTGTGTGAGTGTGTCACTAGGGTTCAATATAGGGAGTGCTGCACTTCATCTCCAGCCATTTTTATCACCTCACTTTGACATGATCTCACTGAGCTGCCCCAGGTGGCCTCTAACATGGTCTTTCTGCCTCAGCCTCCTGGGTAGCTGGTGTTCTAGGCTTGTAGCACTGAGATTAACCATTGTCTGGTTTAATAGATAAAAGAAATTGAGTCACAGAAAAGTTAAGTGACTTGTCCTAGGTTATCTTGCTAGCAGTTGGAACCTGGATTTGAATTTGGGCTGAATACCTCCAAGCCTGTGCTTTTAACCATAGCGTGATCCACCCTGTCTTAGCATTGCATTAATAAGATGTGTGACCCGGGGTCACATCGTGGCACTGGTTTCAGATTCATGATTTGTGAGGGAAAAAAAAATCCACAGAATAATTTCATAAGCGGTAACCTTTGTTTGCAAATGTAATCCTTACAATATCCCTGGACAAAGATAGCTTTATCATCATCATCCTGATTTTACATGTGGAAAATTAGGACAGACGGTGAGCAACAGCTAAAGGTGGTATACTTGGCGTGAGACTGATGTCCAAACACAGGAGTTTAGTCAATATACTTTACTGCTTTTCATTTTTCAGGGCTTACACCACCTCAGAGTTCCATACACTGAATGCCGAATTTCTAACTTTAAAGTTGAACTAGCAATATATTTGTGGACATTGGCTTATTTTTAATAATTTTTCCATGAACTGATCTGGTCTATAAATGTACACAGTCCTAACAATGAAACATTGTGCTATTAATATTGTATTATTTTTTTTCTGAGGAGTCACATGTAGCAAACAGGATGTAACTGGGCATGTCAGGCAAGCTGTTGCTAACCATGAAGAAAACAAGGTATCAAGTTCTCATTATTACTCACAGCTAGTCCTCAAATATCTGTGTGTGTGCAGTTTCTTAATTTCTTCAGTTTTTCAGGAAGTTTTAAAGAACCGAACAGCATGCCCTTCCGCCCCTGGCATATTCATAAGCTATTTTGGGGTGAGTCATCGGAATTCTGTGGTTTGTATATCCTGAAGGGAGAGAGGAGACACTGTGTGAGTAGCATTTATTTCAAACAGCTAGCTGGGGAAGAAGTCCTTTGATAACAGCTCAACGTTAGGTAACTAATGCCTGCGGAAGGATGTTTCCATTGTTAGAAGATTTTGCTTGTGTTCATGTCTCTGGGAATATTACCAAAATGCTTCAGTCTGTGCAAATTCTCAGCCTGATCTGGTACCTACAGAAGCTCTGAACCTGTGTTGAGTTGAAATAATTCACAAGAAAGAAAGAAATGGTTTGTCCACCCTGGTGTTCCTGCTGGCTAATGTCAAAGCAATGTTCTAAGCTGCTGAGTATTGACATGAAGATACAGAGGCTAAGCCTCAGCTGTGAGGACCCATAGATTTTCCTTGTAGCTTTCAGGGAAGAGGAGAAGTTAATTAGCATTGAAAAACATAATGAAAAAATGTTCTTTTTACTTCCCTCTCAATTTTCTGATTGGGCCAAATGGAAAGTTGGAGTTTGATATTAGTGAGATTTTAACTCTTCTCAGAGAAGGAAGCATGTGTCCCTGTGCTTGAACAGCTACCATTTGTGTCACTTCTTTTTTCTTTGTTTGTTTTAAAGGAGCATTTTAGTTTTGGAAAGTGAAAATGACTTTCCATTTGCAAGGAGCAAACATTAAAATTAGTTTATATGAAAACTTCACAACTTTGGTTATTTTTTATCTTTATTTTTTTAAAACTTTATTTATATTACAGCGGACTTAGCTAGCCCTGGGAGTGGGGCCAGCGCAGTATATGGTGCCAGGGATTGAACTGTGGTCCCTGCAGGTGCCTAAGCTTATCTAAGCAGGAGATTTAGACCGCTAAAGCTATCTTGCCGGCACCACAACTTTGGTTATTAAATAGATATTTTTATAAATAAAAACAGAAGAGAGGGGCCCGGCGGGATGGCTCAGTGGTCTAAAGCGCCTATTTGGGAAAGCTTGGGCGGCTTTAGCGACTGCGGTTCGATCCCCGGCACCACATGCTGCGCCAGCCCTGCCCTCAGGGCAGGCTGAGCCAGCCATAAAAATAAATAAATAAACAAACAAAAGTTCTGAAACAAGAAAAAAAAAAAAAAAAAACCAGAAGAGAATTGCCTAAAGCCCATGGGTTTCCTTAAACAATCATTCTTGAAGCATTTTAGTCCATAGGTCAAGAACGGTCTGTGGACTCCTTGCCCACTGGGAAGTGTCATGAGGACAGTGACGTCCAAAATGTTAAAGGTCAGATGTGCTGGGCTTTTGTCTCTTGATATTGAAGAATAAATTTACAGGCAAAAAAGGTTGAGGGTGAGAAAGGTTTATAGACAGAAAGCTCCTGAGACACCGGAGGGGGTTTCAAAAGTGGGTTGCTGACTGAAGGTGTTTGTTTGATGATATTTTCTTACAGAAAAGTCACAGTGTAAGTAGAAATGGGTCAGGCTACAATTAACTTATAGGATTTCAAGCATAGTTGCTCAGCTATATTAATCCAGTAGGGAAGTGGGACACATAACAAGGATATAGAAGTACAAAAAAAGGCAGGTACTTATTTAGAAGATTGTCTAATTTATTGACATTGCTTTGATATTCAATCATATGACATATTTTTCCAGTAATATGGTATGTTAGAAAAGTACCTATATCAGATTAGGAAAAAAGCTTAACAGTTTTAGGAGCACTAGTAGAAAACATGTTTAGAATAAGAATATAACTCAGGAAAGTAGCTGTCTAAGCAATTATGATGATAAATATATGTTGATGTGAAACACATAATCATCACACAAATGAGATGAATGGGACTAAAGAAACTATTGTATGGGTATATTTGTAGGGTTGTATAGATACAGTCTTTTGTAGCTGCCTCCTCAGAATCCAGCAAAGAGTCTAGCACAGAGTAGCACATCATGGATGCTTATTGAATGAGTGAATGAATGAACGATAATCATTGACAGGCAGTTGTGATGTTGTCACCAGAGGAGAAAACTCTTTCACCTTGTAGGGATGGTTTATCATGCTGTTCTACATTTAGCAAATGTTGCCCATTTCTCCTTGCTTTCCAGTTCACTTTGTTCTGCATCTGTAAACAGTCAACTTTTTTGTGTGTGTCCTGACTACAAGAAAGTGGTATTTTAATCTATAATAGGTAATTTAAAATTCTGCAATATATACTACAATAGGAAATTCAGTTACCTTAGAGTGAGAAGCTCTGTAAATATCTTAGTGTCTGGTACACATGCTGCACAAAGGCTGGCATGCACCTGTGCTTACTGTAGTCATCTCAAAAAGTTTTCCTGTTGTCTATAGCAATGATTGTGGCAAAATAGATCTCCTCTTAGTGATTCTATTACCATTTCTCTCTCCTTTCCCTTCACCTCCTTCTCTCCCTTCATTCTCTTCCTTCCCTTTTTCATTTCCTTTCTTTATTTTAGAATAATGAGTCTGTGTCTGATGTCAGTGGGTTGGGGAAATGCAGTCCTACCATGTACCAGGAAAGTGGAAAGCCAGGAAGACTTGGTAGAGTATCATAATAAACAGAACATACACCCACCCCTTGTGAACTAAGTCAATTAGGGTTATTCCCTCTCTGGTCGTTCCTCTGTGAGTATACCAAAAATACTGTTTTTCTTCACTTTGAGATTGCTGGACTACAACCTCAGTGGAGTGATCTCATGATCACAGCCCCAGGAATACCTTTCTGCCTTGGTTGCCAGGTCCCCTACATTAGCAGCTTTTCATCCTGTATCTCTGCATCTTTGGATTAAAGTCTATCTCCATAAGCCAAGCTTTACTCCTGAGTGCATCTTCTTATGGAAAGAAAGGTGACTCTTAAATGTTGGCCACAGAGAGTTCTTTTAATAACATTTTAAAACAGCGATGGATACCGACTTTTTCTAAATATTCTGCATGAGGTTTTTAGACTGAGCCAGCATCTAAGAGGCAGATCAGTTCTGAGAGTCAGGAATACCAAGTTTTAGACCTGGAAACTTATGGAATATACTACTGTACTACAAGATATATTTTATCTCCTCTTTTAATAATCACCCACCTATATCTAAAGTTCCTGTTATTGGTTTTTCTTCCAGTGAAGTACCCCCTGCACATCCTTATTAGTTAGACAAGTGTACTTCTACAGTACATGATAACTTTCAGTCTATAATATGAAACATTCCTCATTTGCATAATTTTATAAGTGCAATTTTTATTATAAATTTATTAGGAAAAGAATTTTCTTTCTAAAAAGTTGAAAATTTCACATATATAGTCAATGTTTCTTTAGTTAGGCTTCTAAAATTGATGAGAACTAAGGCCAGATAGTTGACATAAGACAACATATTCACAAAGGTCCTGATTTTCAAAATTTAAAGCCATCTGTCTCTATCTACAGAAGATAGGAGAGGTAGGGGTTTGAAGCAACTGTGGTGGCCTAAGCAGTCATGTTGGATTACTGTGCTTCTCCAGTGTAATGTCAAGGAGGCTTTCACCCCAGCTGCTGCCTGCAGTGGACACACTACCAGAACAATCTCCAGATCTTTACAAGGTTGCCCAGTGGACACAGACTAATCACCCAGCTAAAGGATAAGGAGGGAGGGAGGGGTCTTTTATTATTTCACAGTCAGCTATTGCACATTGAGACTTGTAGCTAATAATTTATTAGCTTCTATTTTTCAGGCTGGCTTCAGATGATAAGCCTCATAAAAAGCTAACAAGGAGATGCCTCTGATAAGCCAGTAAATCATTAAGTAGAAAAGTAATGAGTAGATTTATGACTTACTGGAATACTTTAGACTGTGAAAAATAACTTCCATTTTTGTTTTATAAGTGATATATCTTCTGTCCCTCAAAAAATTATATTTGCATTAGTTGATGCAAAGAAAGAACTTCTCAGATTTTCAGATTCTAGTGGAATGGCTATACTCAAATCCCAAGGTATACAATTCTCCGGATCTATTTGAAATAGTTCCTTGAATTAGGGTTTGATTCTTCCAACTATCAGCCCATCACTGGCACAGGAGGCCCACTGTTGGTGTCCTCTGGCTGTGTGCATCAATTGTTTGTTTAAAATATAAGATTAGGTGGAAAAACATTACTAAAAGTATACAAGATGAAATCCATCTTTACAAATCTAACTTACCCCTCAGGCTGCTGTTTTCATGGCCTCTGTGAGGTCCTTTCTATCTGGAGCTCCTTCCTCTGAGACGTTCATCAGATCTCAGCCTCAATGTCAGCTTCTCACAAAGATCTTACCTGGCCACCTCTTTACCTCTGACACTGTTTAGCCCTCCTGATGTTATTCCCTGCATAAAGCTGGACAGTACTTACACGTTAATTTTTCATGTAATTGTCTTTCTGCTCTGTTTATTTTTTCCTGTGGTACCAGGGATTGAACATGGGACCTTGTGCTTATGCCAGGCAGGTGCTTATGCCCCTGAGCTATACCTCTAGCCACTTCTGATCTATTAGAATTCAGACTTCACAGCACAGAATGATGGCATAGAAAGTACTTTAGGGTGTCTTTAGCTGATTTCTGTGTCTAGAAGACTAATACCTACACCTTACCCAGTGAACACTCAATTAATATTCAAGGAACAGATACATGGATAGATAAATTGATTAGTTCATTTTTCTAAACTTATATGTGTTGAGATCAGAGATTGCAATAACTATTTTGTGAGCCTTCTATGATATGGAAGTCATCTATAGAAATCTCCTTTGAAGAATTTAACCTCCTAGAATGTTTTACACCATTATATTCATATTTGGCCTAAAGTGGATTAAAAAATTTACCTACAAAAATAAGGATCCTAGAATAATAATGTAAAACTTGATACCAAATACCACTTCTTGTCAGTGAGAAAATGCTGACTGATCTCTTATGGAACAAAGATGGAGACTTTTAGACAAGCTCCTTGATGGCAGCTAAAAATACTCAAATTTTCACATTTAAATATTTTAGTATGAAAGTAGACCTTAGACTTATGACCAAAAGATATATTTTTAAAACAAAGTGCAAAAGGATTATCAACTAAGAACCCGTGTATTTAGTGACATGGATAATACTGGAGATTGTTAAATAAACCAAGCACAGAACAATAAATGCTGAATAGTCTTACTCATGTATGGAATATAATAAAAGATTTCATAGAAGCTCATACCTGTGGAGGCAGGAGGTGGCGGGGGAAAAGTGGGGAGAAGAGAGGACAGGGACTGGCCAGGGGCCACAGAAGCAGATATTGGAGATGGCACATAGAGCAGGGAGAACACAGGCGATGATCAGATACTGTGCAGGTCAAACAAGCTGAGGAATGGCTGCAAGGCAAACAAGGAAGACATGGTACCTGTTAGAGGGGATAGATTTTCTTATCCTGATATGAACACCACACAGTGTATATACGTATTAAAATCATCCTACATGGTGATTAAAAGCTAATGTGAACATTGGAAAAACTGTGCAAATCTGAAAATGAAAGCTCTTTCTTAAATCTAAAAGAAACTTTTTTTTTTCACCCTCCATGTATGTATTTGGTATAGGGTCTCACTATGCAGCTTAGACTCGTAGTGATCTTTCTGTTTTCAGCCTTCCCAGCACTGCGATTACAGGTGTGTGCCCTAGAGGGTGGGGCCTGGGCAGCATGAGGGACCCAGGATTGAACTGAACCTTGTGCTTGCCAAAGCAGGTGCTTAGTCTGCTTAGCTCTCTTGCTGGCCCTTAAAAGAACTTTTTTTTTTTTTTTTAACATGCCTGGAACTGGAAAATCTGAAGAGGCTACATCTCTCCTGTTTCTTGGAATGTTTTCCCAGTGGACTGATCACCAGTATGGTTCCACCTTCATATTCACAGGGACACTTCTGAATTGGGCAGGGGAAGGTGACACGCAGTGCTGAACCTGAGCTGGAGAGAAATATTGAGTATCTGCTGCTGCAGTGAAACAACAGTTGTGTGGAAGATAATTTAAGGTATGCTCATCAATCTCATGCCTAAGATTTTATAGATCCTCAGTTGGAATAAGCACTCTTTATCGAGATCTGGTATCCTAAAGTCTCACCAGGTGACATACTTAAGTTTGGAAATATTTGTGCCTGTGTCACATGGTAGAAATTATGAAGAGTGAGTATATAGGGAAATATAATTTTGTAGTAAAACATAGTTGCAGTGATCCTTACCTGAGAATTGTCTAGTAGTCCACATAACTTTATTATATTTATTTAGGTACACACAGCAAGCCATTCCTACAAATAACTATGATGGTTATTTATACTCTTAGGTCAATTTCTTTAGGGACCATCTTGAGGGAATGCCTGCAATTCCAGCCTTGGGAGGTTATGGCAGCAGGATGACCATGCCTGTGAGGCCAGACTGAGCGCTACTGGAGCACCTTGTCTCAAACAAACAAATACAAAGGAATTATATAGATCTGGAAGACTGATTGCATAGACACAGATTAGGGACGGGTGAGTGGAATCAGGTAGCATGCCCTGTCCATTATACAGTCATGAGACCCTAAAGATAGACAGCTATTCTCTCTCATCTTCACTTGTCTCAAGTATAGAAGTTGGACTGAACATAATGTTTGTTTTCTATTTATCTCATTATAATATGTGATTCACTTTCTGAAATAGTAACACCCTCTAAAATCCCAAACCAGAGATTACTCTCAGATTCATTTTCAATAATAATCTTTTTTACTGACTTTGAGTATAATTGTACAGAGCACAGAAAATATAGTCTAAATGACATTCAGTGAAACCTACATACTTTTATTAGTAGAATGACATATGGCCAGTGTTCATGAATGTTCAGTGTTTCCTTTACAGCATATACATACTCTAAGTTATCTGGTAACAGGTTTTGATTTGTGACATTAGATAAATAACTAATTATGCTGTTCACATATTACTTATGCCTATGATAGTTACATATAGTATGACTGTCACATATTACTGTTCAGATATTACTTATCACTGTGATAGTTACATATAATAGTTTCACATTATCTATTAATCATGTAAAAGTTGCATATAAGGTCCTACTTATGGTGGATTTTACTAACATTTCCTTGTACTTTAGTTTCACTTTTTGTTTTATACATGGTGATCATGTAGAAGTTTAGATATTTTGCTAGTATTACAGTTGGTACATTGTGTCAACTTGAGAAGTTTAGAAGGTTAACTGTGTGACTCAGCAGGGGGCCTGGGTGCTTAGTTTGTAAACAACCTGAGCCTGAGCAAGAAGAAGAAGGCAAGGAGATGGTGTGGCTGGGTTGCCTGAATACATTAAAGGGAGGAAAAGAGGCTTGCTCTCCTCCCCTTTTCCTCTTGTTGCTTTGTTGTCTACTGCTGCCTCAAACTGCTGCTCCTGTGTGATGTCTCACAGCCTTGGAACCAGTAGAGTAGGGACTGAAACTCTCATAAAATGTGAGATAAATAAGCCTTTCCTTCCGTAATTTTGGGTGTCTGTTATTTCATATCTGCAACAAGAGAAAAGTAACCAAGATAGAAGTTATATCAGAGAGGTGGGGGTGTTGCTTTGATTAGACCTATTGATTCAAGAGCCTTTGGAAATGGCTTGTGTGAAAAGTTGGGAAAGGTAAGCCGGGCGTGGTGGCGCACGCCTGTAATCCCAGCACTCGGGAGGCTGAGGCAGGAGGATTGATGCAAGTTCGAGACCAGCCTGGGCTACAAAAGTGAGCTCAGGACCAGCCTCAACTGCATAGTGAGACCCTGTCTTAAAAAGACAAAAAAAAAAAAAAAAAAAGAAAAGTTGGGAAAGGTTCGGAGATGTTTCCTGAGGAAGTAGAGCTGGAAGATCTGAAGCTGTTCTGTGTGGGAGATTCTGGTTAGAGCTCAGAAGACAAGAAGGCTGAGAAAAATCCTGATGGCAAGTTTGAGAGGTTTCTGCTGAAAGTGACTGCACCGGGCAGTTGGAGTCCAGACAATGTGTGTTATGCCTTGGCAGAAAGCTTGTCTGCATTTTGCTTGTGTCCATGTACTGCTTGAGACTGAGATTACGGGCAACAGACTAATTCATCTGGCAGAAGAAATATCAAGGCAGTTGAATGCTGAATCTGTGGCATGGCTGTTGCTGGAGAGTTTTACCAGACCTATGTTGAGAATCAAGAGTGAAAAGCCCAACAGAGAGATCTAAAATGTGAATTTGGCTAGAAGGGAAGCTTCAGTAAAGCTGTGGGCTACACAGACAGAGCTGAGGAGTTCTCCATTGCTGAGAAGGATCAGGAGAATAGCAAAGATGGCCTGAGGGACAACGGTGGACTGTGATGATTCTAATGTAATATAACTGTGATGGACTCAAGGGTTGATACATCAGTGCTATATTGTTCAAAATGTGAAATCTTAACTAGTATGTCTTTTTTATCTGGAAAGTGGTTTAATGAAATGTGCCTGGTTGCCAAATTGATGAGGGATGGATTGTCATGGTCCATACATTGTGTCAAACTGAGAAGTTTAGAAGATTAACTAAGTGACTCAGTAGAGGGCCAGGATGCTTCCTCTGTATTCATCCTGAGCCTGTGCAAGAAGGCACAGAGGCAGGGTGGGTGGGTATGTGAGTGGGTTGCCTGCATACAATACAAGGGAGGAGGAGAGGCTCGCTTCCCACCTGTTTTGCTTTTGTCACTTTGCTCTCCTGCCACCTTGAACTATTACACTGTGCCCTACCACCCTAGGAGCTCGAAGGTGAACTGTGGGCTAAATAAACTCATCCTCCCTTAATTTTGGGTATCGGGTATTCTGTCTAAGCAATGAGAGAAAAGTAACCAAGACAACTAGTATGTGTTGGTCATGCATTATGTTTGCATTTCCTGTGGGGAGTTGGTGCATGCACGTAACACAACCTAGCTCCTTCTACCATCCCCTTGCCTTCCCTTCCCTCTCTCCTTTCTCCATCTCTTGACTCCCTTCCGCTTGGAGAAAGATCTATCTCCCCACCTCTTATTATCTACCTTGGACTTTTGGACTTCTTGTATAAGAGAAAACATGGCATTTTAGCATGTGGGTCTGATTTATTTCACTTCGCATGATAGTTTCCCGGTATATTCATTTTCCTACAAATAATTCAAATCTATGTATCTTTATGGTAGGGTAGTGCCCCATTGTGTGTAAATACATTTTCATTATCTGTTCATCTATTGACTTGCTCATGGACCACTTCTGAGATTTTATAAATTGTGCTGCTATAAGCATAGGTATATCTGTATTCTGTGATGCCATGTTGTAGACTTTTTGGGGAAGGTACCTAGAGGAGGAATAGCTGCGTCACATGGAATTTCCAGATGTTTTGTATGATCTTCGCTAATCTCTAGACAACCTCTTGTGAGACACTGATCAGCTGCTTACAGATCCCTGCTCTCAAACCATGAGAAACAGTTATACTTAAAGTGTACATAGTGTGACGCATGCCTGTAATCCCAGCACTTGGGAGGCTGAAGCAGGATGATCATTGTGAATTTGAGACCAGCCTGGGCTGCAAAAGTGAGCTCAATACCAGTCTGAGCTGTATAACAAGACCCTGTCTCAAAAAGACAAAATAAAATAAAACAAAATAATAAAAAAACCTTAAAAATAAATAAAGTGTGCATAGTGAAATTTGGGGGGCTTTTGTTACATGACAACAGACAATAAATGTTCTCATTTTCTCTATCATTTCATTTGGATAAGTATTCATTGTACTTTCCTCTATGTTTCATAAACTGTCATTTCCAACTCATCTCTGCCTAAAGTAGTTCAGTCAGATCTATGTCTTAGTTCATCAGTTAATCTTCAGTTCATTCTAACTTGGTATTTAAATCATTTAGTCAGTCATCTTATTAATTTTTAATATTAGCAATTACATTTTTTATTCTTGGAAGTTCCGTTTATTTTTGTACATTCTTTTGCTCATTTTTTAAATTTTTGCTCAGTTTTGATAACTTCTTATGCTTCATAGTTGGCAAATCATATTTTTTTAACTATTGATGGAATTTAAGTGAGGATTCCCCAGGTTCCAAAAACGTTTTATTTTTCTTTTTGACATGGTCCTGGAGGATTGCCAACTTAGAATCACATTTATTTCTATATGTTTTCTTTTTTGGGGGAGGAGGGTCTACAGGGTGCTCAGGGTCTCACCACTAGATTGGACTTGTAATGATCCACTTGTTTACAGCCTCCCAAGAGCTGGGATCACAGGTGTGCACCACCATGCCCAGTCTCAATTGCCTTCTCAGTGTGCCCCGTGAGGCTGGCACAACAGGCCCCAGGATTGAACCCCTGATCCCTGTACCTGCTTGCAGGTGCTTTAATCTGCTGAGCTATTTGTCTGGCTCTTATTCATATATATATATATATATGGGTTCCTAATATATATATATATATATATATATATATATATATATTAGGGTTCCAAGACGTACCTGGAAAATAAATTACTTTCTTCTGCCTCCTCATAATGTGAGCTTCATATTTTAAAACTTTTCACTAAGCAAAGGGTTGAGACAGGTTACAAATAAAAAATGGCTCCTGTGCATGATCTAGCCAGGGCTGCAGGCCTGCGGAGAAGCATAGGTAGAGATGCTTCCCTGACCACTGTGTCTCTAAAGGACCGATGCAGCCCTTCTTTGTCCAGGCATGGGAAAAACGTGGTCCTTGGAGTCGGCCTCTACAGGGACAACTAAAGAAATTCTTGCTGGATTTTGTTTTTCTTTTGTACTTCTGTTGTTAAGAATGGCTAGTTATTCTGTGCCCAAGCAATTTGAGCTTGAGAAGCACGTCATTAAAAAAAAAAAAAAAAGCTCAACTAGGACTAGGGCCAACCACACTTTTAGGTTTCATTTTAAACACAGTGTTGGCACCTACATTTAATGATTACTATTAGTTATGTCAATAAGTTTTAATTTTAAGACTTACAGGCCTCAAGAACTGTAAAAGCAATCTGTCTTGTGAAAGAGGACGTCTTTTTAGGAGCAGCTTTTGCTTAGTGATTATTATGGTTTATAAGGGAGACCCAGAGACACCTACCAAGGCCCTAGATAAGAAACCGCTTCTTTTGAACCTATTAGCAGTAATGGATCAAATTCTATTTCTCTTTCTTCTCCCTCTATTTCATTTAAATTTATTATTTCATTTTGTTTCTGTCGCAGGGGATTGAACTCAGGACCTTGTGCTTACGAGGTCGGCACTTAAGCCACTGAGCTATCTGTCTAGCTCCTCATTTAAATTTATTATTTTACCTTTCTTCTTTGTCTTAGTTTTAAGTTACAATGTTCATTGCATATTTATGTCATTTTTCATTTTTCTCTTCTCCAGTATAAATATGAGGAGCAATGGGTCTCCCCCAAGTGCTGTGTCAGCTGCCTCCTAGTTTGAGACAAGGCACTTTCATAATCTTCTCCCTTAAATTTTCTGTTGCATCCTAAATGTTCTCCCTAATAAAAGTTTATTAAGAATTCACTCTACTGAATGCAATAAGGAGCACTGAAAACAGAGCACATATGAGGAAGGAAACAGAGGATAAAGTGATTGGTTGCTGCCTCTGTGATGTTATGCCATAAACAATAGAAAAATTCTTAAAATTGATAGGATTTTAGTCAAAACGAATGACTAAAAAGAAAAACATTCACAAATTGATGCCTTTCTTTAAACCAACAGTTAGAAAATGAAAGGGTATAGAAAGACCTTTCTGTAATTACCATCGCAGAACTAAAGCACCTTGAAATTAGCTTATCAATAAATATGAAGAAATGATGAGAAACTACAAAATTATATATGAATTATGAAAAAGACAAGAATATAAGAGTATGTTGTGCCGGGCGTGGTGGCACACGCCTGTAATCCCAGCACTTGGGAGGCTGAGGCAGGAGGATCGGTGTGAGTTCGAGACCAGCCTGGGCTACAAAAGTGAGTTCAAGGCCAGCCTGAACTGCATAGCGAGACCCTGTCTCAAAAAGACAAAAAAAAAAAAAAAAAAAAAAAAAAAAAAAAAAAAAAAAAGAGTATGTTGTGTTCATGAATAAGAAAAAGGTTAGATACATTTATTTTAAAAATCCATGATTCTAGGGCTGGCCAGATAGTGGACTAAAGTGCCTGCTTAGGCAGAACACAGCTGCTGGGGGTCAATCCCCAGCATGCTGTGAGATGGCCATTGAGACTGGCTGTGGTGGTGTGTGCTTGTAATCCCAGTGCTTGGGAAACTGAGAACAGGAGGATCACTGTGAGGAAGATCTGTGTAGTGCCATCCTGTAGATCCTGTACTAAATACACAAAAACAAATAAGCAAACAAACAAACAAGAAAAACCCCATGATTCTGAAGTTTATCTGGGAAGAAAAATAAGTAGAATACTTTTCTCTCCTCTCCCTTTGGCTGAGTGGAGGCCTTGGCTGAGCAAAGCATGGCTGAGCTGGCAGGAGATGGAGAGGCAGGCAGGGAGAAGAGAACCAGCCCCACCTCAGCATTGTGGTTGGTGAGTTTCAAAGTGGTTCTAGGAAATCCCTGGAAAGACTTTGGGAATTTTCCATTGGGAGGGATAAATAGTTCTCGGTCATTCAAGAAGTACTCACTGAATGTAGAAGTGATTCCTTGAAATAGGAAGGAACAGTGAACAAAACTGGGTTCTATCCTTGAGTAACATGATCCCAGCTGGGGAAGAAGACACAGGGTCTGAATTTTGTGTCTTTGAGTGAATGTTGAGTCTCTAAGAGGCTTGCAGGAGCCACTGAAGGCTCAAATGGAATAAATTAGTAATTTCTAAAGTGTCATGAAGGACCAGTGGTTTTTCTCTGGGGCTCACAGATAGTTTTGGGCTTACCAAATCTTTGGTTTGGATGATATAATAATATGGAGAGTTTCTACAGTACTTATATACTGTTCCTATCTCTTTGCTGACTGTTAATAAATCATTCATGTTTAATAGAGGTTTTGGGGTCAGTTCAAGTATTACAGAAGTAAAATCAAAACTTAGATAGTCACTTAGAAACAAGATATAGTACCACAGCCAAGCTAGTTCTGAAAAGAAGTTGGCTTTGAGAGTGCATTTTCTTCCACTCTGTTGATATTTCACAGGGTATCCCCTGAATTCATTCTGAAATGCTCAGAGTGCTGTGTAGGTGTCTGTCTCATCATCCTTAAAGTTGACTTCTATGGCAGTATTAGCATTAGGTTCTAATAGTAGCAAGCAATCCACTACAGTAGATAGAGGAGTTCAGGCACTGCACTGACCACCTTTGCTTCAAATCTTGTCTCTGCTTCCCACTTCTGTGCGAGCAAATGTTCTGGGAAAATTTCATTCCATGGGAAGTTGAATCTGCTGGAACAGAATGTGTATCACTTTCCAGAACAGAAAGAAAGGGTTAAAAATAGAGCATATGTTCTTTCTCTGGATACTGAGAAACATTGAGCATTTTAGTTTCTGAAGACCACAAAATAATTAAATGGCTTCTAATTCCCTGTCATTTCAGCATGTGAAGGGCCTTGGTCAGATTCTATCAATAGAAATTGCTATTCATGATAGAGAAAATGTATATTAGGTTTCCTGTTGTTGGAAATGTAATTATTACATACACCTTGTAGGACTCAGCATATTAAAGTATTAATACTTATAAAATATGAAGGGCCAAAATATTTTATATAAGCTCTTTTTGGTTTTGGTACTGGGAATCAAACTCATGACCTCATATTTGCCAGGCAGGCACTGTCTCGCCAATGTACATCCCCAGCTCTGGACCAAAATATTTTATTTTATTCTTGACTTTTTATTATTTTAATGAGAAAGAAACAAATGAGACAGTTTCGAAACAGGTTAGTAGGACAGCAACAATAATTTATACATTGCATGTTGTCTTCAGAGTACAAGATGCAGACATGATATCTTGTCTAGACAGCATCAATACAAATCTTTCTTTTTATTGAGCTAGGAGAAAGTAGCTGTATATCTATCCTTACTACTTTGTATATGCATATATACAGATATATATGTATATATATTTCACTACAAAATAGTCCTTCATTTATATCCCCCTTTTCTGTTTTGCTTTGTCAGAGGTAGATGTTCCATTGCTGTTAGAGAAGTTGTATTTGGAGAAGTCTTTTTTTTTTTTTTTTACTGTTTTTTGTCTTTTTAAGACAGAGTCTCGCTGTGCACTTGAGGCTGGCCTTGAGCTCACTTTGGTAGCCCAAGCTGGTCTCGAACTCACACCGATCCACCTGCCTCAGCCTCCCAAGTGCTGGGATTACAGGTGTGTGCCACCATGCCCGGATTTTTTTTTTTTTTTTTTGCCTTTTTGAGACAGGGTTTCACTATGCAGTTCAGGCTGGCCTTGAGCTCAGTTTTGTAGCCCAGGCTGGTCTCGAACTCGCACAGATCCTCCTGCCTCAGCCTCCCGAGTGCTGGGATTACAGGCGTGAGCCACCATGCCCGGCTTTGCCCAGATTTTGGAAAAGTCTTTAAAGGACCTTTTCATACTTAATGCTAGCTCAAATATTGTAGGTATTTGTATTCAGCAAAATAACTCAATATAGTTCAATAGACCATAACAGTAGTGGGTTATCAGCAGAACTGGCAGTATCAGAAGTTGTTGACTTGGGTCTTTCACAGCTCAGCCTATTAATATGGCATTACTTTTTGTACCTCATAGTTATACTTTTTTGCTGGATGGTTAAGACCAAGTTAAAGCAAGATCTATGTAAAAAAAATGTAACTTTTGTATCTGACAAGGTCAGTCAAATCCCCTCAAGGATTTACCCTGAAACCATGTATAGTAGCTTGTAGATCTTTTCAGTGTCAGCCATTTGGATGAACCATGGCCATTGCTTGACCAAATTGCTCTCTGTGAAAGTCTCAGAGAATGTTTTCTCTCTAGGTGATTCTCCTTAAGCACACTATACAACACTGATCCCTGTCCTCTGTGGCCCCATAATCTCCTTGAAGAGAAAATTTGGGACACCACTGAGTTATAGGATGTCACAGTGCAGGTTCTCTTGTCAGACCAAAATGTTTTAAAGTGCTCAAGGCTGGCGAGGTAGCTCAGGTGACTAAGTGCTTGCTTAGGAAAGCACAGGGACTGGGATTCAATCCCAGCACCACAAGCGATGCTGGCCCCGCCCCTGGGCATGCTGAGCTGGCCACTGAGTCTGGGTGTGGTGGTGTACACACCCTTTGAGTCCCAGCTGGGTAGTGAGACCCTGTACCAAATACATTAAAACAATAAATAAAGTACACAGTGTTAACTGCTGTCTTAGATTCAACAGGTAATTACTTGTCTGTATGTATTGTTGAACTCTCTGTGCAATTTCTAAATATAGGACTCTTGTATATACTTTCAAAAAAGACAATTTCTTAAACATTTTTTTTCATTCCCATATGGATAGAAGAAATTTGCTGGCATATAATTGTTTCTTTGGGCCTACTTAACTGTTATACTTTTCATTAGCTGCTGTGGGGGCCACGTTTTTTTTTTTTTCTTTTTGAGACAGAGTCTCGCTATGCAGTTCAGGCTCGCCTTGAGCTCACTTTTGTAGCCCAGGCTGGTCTCGAACTCGAATTGATCCTCCTGCTTCAGCCTCCCGAGTGCTGGGATTACAGGCTTGCACCACCACACCCTGTGTGGGGGCCACTTTTGGCGTTTATGAATTGCCAGGAGAGAATTTGCATCTTTGCCTTAAGAAAGGTCTGATCACAAAAGCAACAGGTCCCGTAAGTGAGTTGTGGAACAGCTTGAAGATTCACATCTCTTCGCACAGGAAGCAGAGTTTTTTGCATCACACATAATGTCTCTTTGACTCATTTCAGCTCTCTCACCCTGGCCTCAGGCTATGCCAGTTTATCCCTTGCTTTGGAAATAGTTTCTACCCATCAGACACAACTATGTCTGAAATTAAGATTAAAGCCTGTGAGTCTTTGGGAAATAAAACAGAAGTAGAAGCTGAAAATTTCCCTGATTGTCTTGAAAGGCTACCCTAGGGCGGGTGTTGTTTTCTCAGGGAGTGTTTATCTTCGCAGGTGTTTTATAGAAGCCTCGTCAGTCAGTGGGCATGAGTCATCTGACTGTAGTGAGATTAGAAATTCCTACAGCATGATATGTAAGTCCAGTGTCTGAGGCAGCAAAGATGAAGGGAAGGAGCCCTCCCCTCATGCCAGCCCCAAACTTTTATCTTCCTTCTTAGGTTTTGAAAAAGTACACATAAGGACAACTGTCTTTGAACCTGTTTTCTCCTTTCTTCTTTCCTCTTCATTCTTCTTTCCCTTCTCTTGACTTTCTGAAGCCATGAAAAGCTATTATTTCAGTTGAAAATATAAAGGATCATAGAAGATTTGTTGACATGCGTGCATGTGTGTGTGTATGTACATGCCCAACTGGAAGACTTAGTGTGAGGGAGAAAATGAATTATGAGCAGCAGAGAAGGCAGAAATGGTGAAAAGACCTGGAATACAGAAGGAGCTCAGAGGAAGGTGACGCAGCAAGGAGACTTTGCCTACTGAACTCCGTGGTGGAAAAAATGTGTCCACCTTTAGTATGAACTGGAGACATACATTGCTAAATTCTGCTTTTCCATATGCAGATGCATGGGTAAGGAAAACAAGGCTATTGCAGCTGATTTTTCAGGAGAGAAAAATTCTATCACTGTAATTTGCCTAATTTATAGTTTAGGTATTTTGATGCCAATAGATTTCCAGCCTAGCTTTTGTATTTGAAATTTCAAAGTAGCTTGAGCTAATGCAAAGCTGGCCTCAGGTTCTCTCTCTCTCGCATCCCCCTCAGTGCTCCTCCATTGATACAGGATTACCCAGAATTCTGCAGGCTGCTGTCTCCCCACCCTTAAAGTTGACTTCCATGGCCATGGCATGAACATTACTAAGATTAACAAATAATCTATTACAGTAAATAAGAATTCCGTCTCTGCACAAGATGATCCCCAGTTCAAATCCTGTCCCCACTCTCCACCATGGTGCTGGGAGACTGGTTAATTTTGGTGAAGGAAGTGTTCCTGGCTCACTCATGCAAAGTTTTGTTGACCTGCTTTCCTGAAGCCAAGGACTACAAATCTAAGCATCTCAATATTAAAGTAGAATCATGTAACCTACAGGAAGATAAGATGGTGAAAACTCTTAAAGACAGAGATATAGTTGAGGACTTTCTAAACATTACCCTACTTGCACAAAAATAACATCAAGAATAAATAAATGGGATCATATAAAACTAAAATGCTTCTGCACAACAAAATTAACAACTATCACAGGGGAAAGAAAGTTTACAGAATGTGGAAATTCTTTTATCAACTATTCCTCAGACAGAAGGCTAATATCGAGAATATATAAATAACTGAAAAGCATTATACAAGATAAAAGACCCAATGAAAATGCACAAGTAAAATGAATGGACATTTCATACCAGTACAAATAGGCAATAAATGCATGAAATGTTCAACATCCCTGACCATTAGAGAAAGGCAAATTAAAACAACACTAAGATCCTATTTTAGCCCAGAAGGAATGACCAGAACAAAGGAATCAAATAATAACAAATGCTGGCCAGGTTGATGGGGGAAAATGAATCTTTCTATATTTTTGGTTGGAATATGCACTACTCTAACTGTTGTAGAAATCAATATGTAGATTCCTCATGAAACTAAAACTAGAAATTCTACTTGACCCCTCCATTCCTCTTCTGAGTATCTTCCCCAGAGTTAAAGACATCATATTATCCTGCTACCTGCACACCCATGCTTACAGCAGCACAATTCATCCTAATTAAATATTGAAGTAACCTATAGGCCTAGGAACATGGGAGTGGCTACAGAAAATGTGATATTTACACAGAACGCACTACTATTCCGTCATAAAGAAGAACAAATCTGAGCCTTTTGTAGGAAAGTAAATGTAATATACAACAAAGATGTACTAACAAACAGAACCCTGGTTTAAAATGAAAACCAACAGCTACGGGTACCCTTGCCTTCCAGGACTGCAATAAATTCGCAGAAGTAGGACCCTCCTGTTCGACCCTGGGGTCCCATTTTATTCCTGAGAACCCAGAGTCTGAGCAGAGGCTAATTTCGTTCCGCTCACGATTATTTTTCCTTCGAGGACACCTAGTGGCAGGTTATTGGCTGTGCTCTTCAAAGGCAAACAAACCAGGACGCGGTAACTGCAGGAAGATCTGTTGTGCGTGCTTTCCTCGCTGCCTTCACGGGGCCACTCTCGTTTGCCTTGTGCCTGAAGAAGAGCCACTATATGCCAGAGCAAAAACAGGCCCTTGCCAGGTCCCCATTCCTGCTACCTTTCACTGTTGAATTCTTTCAGCCTAATAGTTTCACAAGTGGGTATTCATAAGCTCATTGTTGATTCCACCGAATTAGATCTGTTTTTAAAATCTGCAGAATGGTCACAACCTGATGAACTGGTGAACTAATTAACAGACATTGATAATTTTGGGCAGACATTTTGAAGGGAGTCAAAAAAAATCACACAAAGATCTAAGAGTAAAGGAATTTTGACCTCTTTATTCTGCTTGAGCTTGAGTTCCTTGTTTTCTGTTTTGCTTGGGATAGACATTCTGATTAGAGGAAAGACAGCAGGTCTTTGACTCTTGAGGGCAAAATATTCCTTTCTAGTTGTGTCCTCAGAGTCAGTTACCTGATAATACTTTTGGCAGTACTTTTCTCTATCTGTAAAATGGAGTGGCCTGGACTTAACTGTTGTGAAGATTGTAAGACAACTCAAGGCAGCTGGCTTTGTTCCTGGCATCTGTCACATACTAAATAATTGTTACCCCACCCCCATCTGTTCCCCTGTGTTCCCCACACCTTGACATGGCCCTGACCCCACGCAGGACCCTGGGAAAGGCGCTCTGCTTCCCCTTGGCCCAGTCCCAGTCTCAGCTCAGGCTGTACTTGCTGTTCAGATCTCACACTTGTCCTGGGTCCATCTTACAACAGTGTTCTAGACGACCAAAGCAGATCAAGAAAAATTAAACGTGTATAGGCAAATTGTGTGGTAGTTTTGAGACCTGGGTTCAAGGCTGGCTGTTTTACTGGTGGAGTCCCTGGTTGCTGTGGATTGAAGAGGTGACTTGATCGGCTTGTTGACAAGGAAGCTGCTGAGATCTTTTCTCATTTGTCATCAAGGTAAGACAAGATCATTTCTGAGATCCTCACTGCATTTCACATAAAGTGCAAACACTTTAGCATAGCGTGAGGAGCCACAGACACCCCTGTCCACTCTGCATCTTTTGTCTTGGCTCATCAAATTCTGTTTACCTTAAAGATCTCCTTTGAACCGAGCTGCTTTCTGCCTTTGACATACATGAGCACGTGACTTTTCCTTTTCGGCCCTTTATTTTCCTAGTCTTCAGCTGGCAAACTCCTTCCTGCTTGTGCTTTAGGACTGATTGTTCTTGCTTAATTCTAAGGAGAGTTCATGCCTGACACTAGTCCAAATTTGGTCTCTTCCTGCATTTTCTTTCTTTTTATTTCTCGTTCCCCTTACTGAACATTCTCTGTTTCTGTCTCTGTCTCTCTGTCTCTGTCTGTCTCTGTCTCTGTCTCTGTCTCTGTGTCTCATTGTTTCTGTGTTCGCTCATAATTTATAATGAATAAGGCCCAATCCATACCTGCTGAACTTGTTTATTTCCTAACAAGGTGCCTGTTTTCTTCAGGGCATTCCATATTAATGGGATAAAGTCTAGCACTCTCATGATAAGTTTATGGCTTATGACTCATTCCCACACTGTAGCATGTCCTACATTTTTCGTGGCAAAACTTTTGTTTAGCAGACTTCTGGGAAATCCCCCTTTCCTCAGAGATTATTTTTCCTTACTGAAAGTTTCAAGTGAACCAGGACTGGCCCTTCAGAAGGATTCTTTATAAGACTGTCTTTCTTTAAATCAGAATTCTTTCTTGGTTTTCAGTGATTATTCAGGTTATTCTTTTCACCCATCTTTCATGGAAATTTTTCTTGGCTCAGATCCTGGGAGGAAAAACTTCCACCACAACAAATACCTTCCTAGACTGAAAAGTTGTTTCCAGCCCTGAACATGTGAAGTGGGAAGCCCTGCCAACACCTGAGCCTGCTCTTCCCAGGGTTAACAGTGAATGATACACAGTTCCATAGGCATTACTCTGACCTGCTAGTACACTACTAAGGGAAGCATTGAGGCTTGCTAAAACCTGGCGTTCACAAAGGCCAGTGAGTTGATACAGCTTACCGAGGATTTGAATTTCCCCTCCTCTTGATATATTTATCTGGCACAGTATCTTGCTGGTGAAAAATTTCCAGGAAATTGAAATTTCCAGAAGCATATATTGGTGTATTGGTGGTATCTAAGGCATGGCATTAAAATCAGCTTGCATTTGATTTCTTGTTACTATTCGTTTAATATTAGAAATAGCTGTTCATTGAGCTTAATCCTCTCTTATTTGACTTGTAAATCATTCGGTTAACTTTATAGGATGAAGAGAGGTATATTTAAGTCACTAGTATCTCCAGCTCATTGTTTTCTAGAATCTAGACTTTCAAATAGACATGTTATGATTCTGATATGACTCATTCTGACTCAGTTTGGTTTCCCCCAAGGCAGAGTCTGAAATAAAGGTTTATGAGAGGTGATTTTAAGAATGTGCTGGTGGAGAGGGTCTGACAATAAAAAAGGAAGGTTCATCGTGAGGCTGTGGTGTGGGGGGTGCTGCTGTGCTCACCCAGACTTAGATCTTCCAGAAGCCTGGAAAAATTTCCAGGCTCTCCTTGGGAAACACTGTACCTACCCCCCATTGAAGTCCACATCACTGAAATCACACTGTTTTGTCTGAAGATTGACTCCAGGAATTTTAGGGCACTGTGGGTCTGCAAAGCACAGGACCAGTGACTGTTCTCATGTAGAAAGTGAGAAGACCACAGAGATTTTGTGAAGATGCTTTTGGCCTGTGGGCCAGCTGGGTTTCACTGTGCTCAGAGCTGTGTGCCAGAGCCTGGGTGAAATCAGAGTTGCATCGAGCAATCGGGCTGTGCATTGCAGAAGTTGGTGCTAGTTGCTCATGCTTCTGTTTGCAGATTAGCTATGTACATAATTAGCCCCATGAACGGGATGTGCAGCAGTTTTACCATTGCTGTTGAACACTGTCTTATTAGACAGTGAATTCCGGTGAGAGTATAAACCTGGGACTCTTTTTGCCCTGGGAGGTGGTAGCTACGTGCAGGATGCTTTCCTAAAAGCAATGCCAGCCGGAGCCCCCTTCTCACTGCTTCTCTCTCACATCTAGCTATGCTTACAAAACTGCTAATTTTTTTTTTTTTTTTTTTTTTTGAGACAGGGTCTCGCTGTACAGTTCAGGCTGGCCTTGAGCTCAGTATTTTTTTTTTTAAGATTTATTTATTTATTTATTTATTTATCTATTTATTTATTTCTTGTTTCAGATCCTTTGTTTGTTTATTCATTCATTTTTATGGCTTGCTCAGCCCGCCCCAAGGGCAGGGCTGGCACAGCATGTGGTGCCGGGGATTGAACCGTGGTCCCTGAAGCCGCCCAAGCTTTCCCAAGCAGGCGCTTTAGACCACTGAGCCATCCCTCCAGGCCCCCTTGAGCTTAGTATTGTAGCCCAGGCTGGTCTCAAACTCTCAGCGATCCTCCTGCCTCAGCCTCCCAAGTGCTGGGATTACAGGAGTGTGCCACCACGCCCGGCTCAAAACTGCTAATTTTGTATGAACTCAAATTTTTGCTTCATTAAATTGAAGAATAAATTAGTACACAAGAGAAGAGAGTGAGAGGAGTATTTACTGAGAACAATATGAAGGAAAGAGCTGGCAGGATGTCCACCATGAAAAGTTTCCAGAAGTGGAAAACGTCAGGGTGCTTATTTGCCTCATGTAGGTACATCTGCAGAGCACAGGGATTTGTTTTGAGCAGGTGGCTTTGTGGATTGTTGTGCAAGGAAAATTAGTCACTTAACTGCTTTATAAGAAACTAAACTAAAGGGAAACCGGTTACTCTATTTTTAAGTTTCTTTTCAATCCAACCTAGAGGTTAGGGAGGAGCTGTCAGCTAACACAGTACAGTGTATCTTTTTCTTGGGAGAAGAAGGGCTTATTTTTAAGCTTCATTAGCTGTTTGAATTAGCTCTTAACCTGGTAGGCTATTGTCTTATTACACTATCGAGCTTAAATCTAAGAAGCCCTTGGCATGGCCTCTCTTTTGCCATCTCCCCGCTAATGTCACCTATATAAGACTATTTTCTATGCTAACTTTCCTTGCCAGACGACAATTCCCAAAACAAAGTAGCTTGTTTTTCATTAGCACTTGCTAGCACTGCCTTAACGTAATACACATGCAACAAATTGGGTTTAATGTCCTTTAAGAAGATATCCAACTCCTGAAGTGCAGTGCGTCTGTTTCAGCCAATTCTGTGTTTCACAGTCTAGCAAAATGACTTGGCTAGTACATCTTCCAAAAATATGTGTGCAGTGCTATGGGAAAACCCCTGAAATCCTCTGTTGTTTCTCTAAGAGTCCAGAGCTATAAAAATATTTGACTAGAGTCAGTGGGAATCAACATATTGAATTTCTGTTTAAGAAACACTGAGTATAAAACCATCAGTGACTGGAGTTGTTAGATGCCTCTAGATAATATTTCCTTTTTAAATTTTAAACCAAAATAGTGACTCCGGCTATTTCAACAGAAGAGAAAGATTAGAAATCACATAACTGAAGCTGTAGAGGAGTCAAATTAGATTTGGAATGAGAAACTGGTTTTGCAAAGCCATGGGGTCATTGTCATCCTGAGATTTCTCCTCTTATGTGTCATAAGAGAAAGCCACAAAACAGAGCCATCTTGATGAGTACTTGGTACCAAAGAAAATATCCTCACATGTTGCAAGAGGAGATTTTGAGTTGACTATGTGGCAATAAATTTGTAAAGCTATCTTTTCACATTATTCTTACTATTTAGTTCCATTTTTTTCTATTTTTATAGCTCAGTTTCAGTTGGCTTGAATATAAATCATTTTACAATATAAAAAAATAGGTCAAGCACTACATTCTTAATGTAAAAATGATCATTCCTTTGAATTTTGAGAGCTCAAGCCTCTGTGGTCCTTATAGGAAAAACAAATTGTTCATGTTTGCCAGATATCTCTAGTTCATTTAACTGGAGGAGTAAATATGAAACCGATAAAGCAATCTTCAAGAGAATTGACATTTAAATTTTATTACTCATGCAATTATAAATGGCTGATGGGTTATCTTAGTTTCTTTTCTCATTGCTGAAGCAAAATATCTGACACTCCAATTTTAAAGGAGGAAAGCTTTGTTGGCTCACCGTGTGTAGAAGTTTCAGTCCATAGTGGGCCGGCTCCAGGGCTGGGTGGCACGGCAGAGGGCATGCAGAGGAGGAGCAGTTCATGCAGACAGAAGCCAGCTGGAGGAACCATAGCAGCCTTTTTCTACCCCTTTTATGCTCTATCTAGGCTACTTGGCCATGGCATTTTGCTGAACTGATCAGTGGACTAACTTAGCAACCACACACCTTTGATCCTAGAATCACACACTCTAGATCCAGTCCCCTGGGGAAAAGCCTCATCTAGTCTACATGAAACTATGGGGAGCACATGGACACAATCCCTAACATAGGCATATTTGACAGTTCTGATCTTCAGAGAATTGTCTAAGGGTAATGAAGGTAAGACTGAAGAGATGAAGTAAGGGACTCTCAGCAAAAACTCAGACTTCCTTATGCTTTGTTCAAGAACAAGTTACAGTCTTTTCAAAGACACATGTTTCATGGAATGGTAGGAAATTCTAACTTTTCTTTATCTTTAATATCAATTTATTCAAACGGAAATGAATACAAAAGTATGCACACATGCACATTCATAATTGTACTACTGCCAAGTTTGAGCATTTGAAAGGGACTGCTACTTAGACACTTGTATAGGTGGACAGAGAAAGGGCATGGTGTCTTAGTTACTTTTTACTCATTGCTGGAACAAATACCCGACATGCAAAATGAAGGAAGGAAAGGTTTATTTAGCTCACAGTTTGTGGAGGTTTCAGTCCATATTTGGCTGGCCCAAGGCTGAGTGGAACAGAACAGAGAGCATCCAGTTCATGGCCGTGGAACAGCAATAAAATGGTGACAGAGGCAGCCAACCAAACAGGGCAGCAGAGCAACAGCTTGAGTCTGTCTCTCTGTCTTTCTTTTTAAATTACATCAGGCTCTCTGCCTTAGCATATCATCTCAGGCCACACCCACAGTCTCAGCAGTACTCAGACCATAATTCCAACAGTAGTAAAACACGTAATCTCAGTGGATCACCAAGTCTCAAACTCTAGAAGTCCCTGCCCATGATTGCATGAGGCTTTGGGAGGACAACTAGACATAAACCATAATACATGGATACTCAAAGCAGTAGGCAAAACCAATTCTCTCTTTCAGAGGCTCTTCCAGGAGCTGGATAAGTTGTGGAAGACAATGAATACAGCGGGTAAGGTGTAGCAGAGTTAGAGCTTCCCCACTTACAGCTATGTGACTTTAGGTAAGTTATCATCTCCCTGTGATGCTTAGGTTTTGTTTTTTGTAAGATCCAAATAATAATAAGACCATCTCGTAGGAGTAGGTGCTCATGAGATGAGATTGATAGATATAAAGTGCTTAAGACACAAGTACCAAGTAAATCTAGCCTCTATCCTCTTCTCTTTTCTCTTTCTACTTTGTGTTTTTCCTTTCATTTTCCTACTTAGTCCCTGGGTGGATAAGAGGAAAACTGTAACAGGAGATATAAGAAGCACTAGAAAATGAATTTGGCCAGATATATCCTCTGAGCAGGGGTGCTTTTCTCACCCTTCTAGGTCGACACTATCAGCCCTGCTCTGTTCTGGGAGAAAGGGGTACGGGAGCCACACCGCTGTCCATTCAGAGGCTCTCAGTCTAAAGCAACTGCTTAACCCTTGGTCCCCAATGGGCTGAAGAGGGTCTGGCTATGTCTGTTCATCCCAAGGCTATGAGGCAAAAATGATCACCTAAGAAACACCAGGTTTCCTAGAGTCCATCATTTTTCCTTAAATAAAAGAAATGCACTTCTGGCTGTGAGCTTTACTGAGTGGCTTCTCCGCAGAACATGCATGTGGACATATATATGCTTCAGGTCCCACCTATTTCCAAGGTGACCATTTGTACATCGCTTCAGAACCACTTCCCTCTCTGATCCATAAGCTATCATACCACAGACAAAACTGTTACAACCAATATGTGTTGAGCACCCACGAAGTGCCACCTGCCTTTTAAGCACATTCTCTGCACTAGTGCCTTTTATCCTCAGAACAACCTTCTATGAGAGACATTGTTACTACTCCAGTTCAACGAATGTGGAAATGAAGGTGCAGAGAAGTGAAACAGTGGAGGCATTAGGAGCAGCCTGTCTGGCTGCAGAGCTTGCTCAGGCACCTCCCATCTCTCAGGGCTGCCTGAGCTCTTCTTCTCTGTAGGCCTGCAGGCAACTGCATTTTTCTTCTGAACATAGGGTCATGCCTTCACCTTCATTTTTCTCTTGGATTCTCATTATTCTTCAAAGAAAATATGAGCAATTATCACCTGTTTTTTTTTTATTGTTTTTGCTTCTGTATTTCTTTTCTCTACCAGAATGCTAACCTGTATCCTATCCCTGTGTAACACTTGGTACTAAGGTGCTATATTTTCAGTCTGGTGCTATATTTTCATTGACTGTGCCACCAATTGACTGGGTGTTGACGATTTTTTTCAAGGATATAAGCATATGGACATACTTAACTGTATATGTCCATATTCATGATGTTGAGAAGTTAAGGTTTCCCTAGCTGGCAGCCTGCTGTGTAAGCAAAGAAGAGTAGCAGCACAGCTATGTTTTATTACACCCTAATAATGGTATTAAGTGCTCTACATGGCTTCAGGGTAAATCCTGAGGGCATTTGACTGACTTTGTTAGGTAAAAAAGTTACATTTTTGTTATACAGGTCCTTCTTTAACTTGGTCTTAACCATCCCACAGAAAAGTTTAACCATGAGGCATAAATAGTAAAGCCAGATTAGTATGCTGAGCTGTAAAAGACTCAAGTCAACAGCTTCTGACATTGTCAGTTCTGCTGATAACCCACTACTATTATGGAATACTGCCCCATATATACACCTACTTTCTCTTAGTTCAATGAGAAGAAATATTTGTACCAATAGTGTTTAGAAAATTACCATGTCTGCATCTTGTGCTCTGAACAACTGCTATGAAGAAAACGATATGAAATGTATTAATTATTGTAACTGTCCTATTAACTTGCTTTGAAACTGTCTCATTGCTATTTTCTTCTCATTAAATTAATGAAATTAAAAAAAATAAAGTCAAGGCCTTCAATTTTTGTCCATTTAAAAAAAAAAAAAATGGTGTTGATTGGCTGGCACTAGGTGGCGCTGAGGGGCCTTGCAGGGAAGCTCACAATCTTTCATCATGCTCAAAATAATTTAAGGATTAAAAAAATGTTTTGCAAATGAATGCATTATATGAGCCAGTTATTTAATTACATTTGCTCCCTGGTGCATTTTTTGCTCTTCTGGTTATCTTATTAGTATTGAAGTGGAAAGGGCTTATAGTGTATTTCTTTTAGTTTCCCAATATTCAAATTCCAATATTTGCATAAAAATTCTACTTAATAGTTGAGAGTCAACACACCAGATCTTTCTATACCCCTTACCAGAATACCACCTCCATTTAAAAAAATATGCAATTAGTTTGCAGGCATCAACAGTCTGTTTTGAAAAACACCATAGGGCTCTGGACTAGCACTGAGGGTTTTAAAAAATTTATTTGGAAAAAGAATTAAAGATTTTGAAAAAAAAAATTAAAAAAAAGAATTAAAGATTCTGTAGGGCATCTGGGCGTGGTGGTGCACCCCTGTAATCCCAGCACTCGGGAGGCTGAGGCAGGAGGATCAGTGTGAGTTTGAGACCAGCGTGAGCTACCAAAGTGAGCTCAAAGCCAGCCTGAACTGCATAGTGAGACCCTGTCTCAAAAAAAAAAAAAAAAAAAAAAAAATTCTGTAGGTTGAACAATGTGTATCAGTGGCTCATTTCAGTAGTTGTGGTTTGACCTTTGACTTTAAACAAACCTGATACACAGAAACAAAAAGTGTGTATATTAATGGGATACGTTATGCTTTGGTACATATGCACAGTGCATAATGTTTTAATTGGGTCACACATCTTTCTTTTCAAATACCTATCATTTGTTTACGGTGAAAACATTCCACATTTTCCCTCTAGCTTTCTGGAATATGTGGAACATGATTGCTATCTTTAGCCACCCACCCACTGGACAACAGCATAACAGGATTTTTGTTCTTGTCTGACCACAATTTAGGACTCATGGATCAAGTCCTATCTTTCCCCATCTCCTCCCATCTTCTCTTCCAGGTCCTGATAATCACCCTTCTCTACTCAACTGCTGTAAAATCACCTTTATTTTTAGATTACCATTTGAATGAAATCATGAGGTTCTTCTGCTGCATGCCTGGCTCATGTGAAGTAACATAATGACCGCTGTTTCCATTCACATTGTTGGGTTAGTTTTTTTTAAGTATTTAATACAGGGTCTACAGGGTCTTGCTACACAGATTGGACTTGTAGTGATCTTCCTATTTTCAGCCTTCCTAGTGCTGGAATTGCAGGTACACACTCAGTTTGTTTCTTATTTATTTATTTATTTATTTACTTGCTTGCTTACTTGCTTACTTACTTACTTACTTACTTACTTACTTACTTACTTAATGGCCGGCTCAGACTGCCCTGGGTGTGGGGCTGGTACAGTATGTGGTGCCAGAGATTGAACTGTGGTCCCTGTGGTTGTCTAAGCTTGCCTAAGCAGGAGCTTTAGAATACTGAGTTATCTCACCACCCCTCTTCATGTAGTTTTAAATAACAGAATTTCAGCCCTTTTAAATGGCTGAGAAACACTGCATTGTGTGTATGTTCCCCATTTTCTTCATTCATTCATTCATTGGTTTATAGACACTTCAATTGCTTACATTACTTAGCTAATATGAATGCTGTTTAAGTGATGGTGGGGGTACAATTATGTTATCTTATTATTATTTTTTTTTTCTTGTTTCAGAACTTTTGTTTATCTATTCACTCATTTTTATGGCCAGCTCAGCCTGCCCTGAGGGCAGGGCTGGCGCAGCATGTGGTGCCGGGGATGGAACCGCGGTTCCTGAAGCCCCCCAAGCTTTCCCAAGCAGGCGCTTTTAGACCACTGAGCCATCCCGCTGGGCCCCTACAATTATGTTATCAATGCATAGATTTCATGTCCTTTGGAGGTGGATTCCAAAGGAATTGCTGGATCATTTGGCAATTGTATTTTTAGTTTTTGAAAGAACTGCCATAGTGTGTTCCATAATGTTCTTACTAATTTATATTCCAATTAACAATGTATAGACATTCACTTTCCTCCAATCCTTGCCAACATTTGTTGTCTTTAGCCTTTTTGAAAATTGTCATTCTCAATGAAGTGAAATGATGTCTCATTATAGGTTTGTTTTTTTTTTTGGGGGGGGGGAGGGGTGGTACCAGGGATTGGACTCTGGACCTTGCGCTTACCAGGCAAGCAGTTATTCCAGTGAACTATCTCTATCTCCCCGGCCCCTGTCTCCTTATAGTTGTAACTAGAATTTCTCTGATGTTTAATGATGTTGAACATTTTAAAATATAATTTAGCCCTTTGTATGTCTCCTTTTGAGAAATGTCTATTTAGAACTAATGTCCATTTATTGGACTTTTTTTAGTTTTTATTTTTATTCTTTCACTATTGAGTGGGTTGAGCTCCTTATACAGCCTGGATATTGCGTCCCTCTCAGGTGTAGTCAGCAAATGGTTTCTCCCGTTCTGCAGGTTGGCTCTCAGCTCTGTTGATGGTTTCTCTTGCCATGTTCTGCCTTTCACTTTCTTTGTGACCTTCTTACATCATCAGTCCTCTTCCTCTTTGTGCCTCACTTTTTTTTTTTTTTTCTGTTAAGTGGCAGGAACAAGTGAACAAGTGTTGACTAGAGAGATTCATTTTTGTTTTATTTTTTAAAAAATATTTTTAGGGCCAGCCAGATAGCTCAGCAGATTAAAGAACCTGCTTGGGCAGAGCTCAGCGACTGGGCCAAGATCTCCAGTGTGCCAAGCAGGCCCCGCCCCTGGGGTGCTCTGAGACAACAATTGAGCCTGGGCATGGTGGCACACCTCTGAATTTCAACTCTTGGGAGGCTGAAAATAGGAGAATCACTACAAGTCCAATCTACGTAGTAGGACCCTATAAACCCTGTATCCCCTGTCCCCAATGCATTAAAATAAATAATTTTAATTATGCATCTATTTGGGGTGGAATATGAGAATGGATACATGTATAAAATATATATTGATCATATAAGCATGATTAGCATTTCCATCTTCTTAAATACTTACCATTTCATTGTATTTGGAGTCTTTGGATTTCTCTCTGCTATTTCTTTATAAACCTGTGTCATAAGCTGTAAACTGTAATCATCCTACTGTCTTGCAACTTGCTCAAATTTGTTTCTCCTAACTGTATTTTGTTATCAAGCCTCCCTCTTTCCTCCTTACCCCGACTTCTCCAGTGATCATGGTTCTACTCTCTTCTAGGAGATCAATGCTTTTAGTACCTCCATACAGCCATAAGAACAGCGTTATTCATCCTTCATCTAACATAGCATCCTCCAGTTCCACCTGGTTTACCACCAGGAGCAGGATTCCATTCTGTTTGTGGCCCAATAACATACCATTGTGTAGATATCACGTGTCTCAATAATCTGTTCTTCTGCTCGTAGAGGGGCTGAGTGGATTCTATATCTTGGCTGTTGTGTGTAGGGCTGCAGCAAGCGTGGAAGCCCCGAAATCTCTCTCATGCGCTAATTTCATTTGCTTTAAAAGTATAGCAGAATAGCTGGGCTGTCACAACAGCTCTATTTTTACTTTTCTTGAGAAATTGCCAAGAGCTTTCCATATCGTTTCCAGTAATTTATATTCCATCAACAGTGTATAAGCTTCTCTTTTTCTGAGTTCTTTCCTGTGTTTGTCACTATTTATACCGGGATGAGGTGAGAAGTCATTCTGGTCTTTTCTTTGCATTTCTCAGACAAACAGTGATGGTGAGCCTTTTTTTCATGTATTTTCTAGCCACTACACACCATCTGTTGAAAAATGTCTAGTTAGAACATTTGCTCATTTTAAAATTGGACTCTTTGGGGCTTTTTGCTGAATTTTTGAACTTCTTATATATTTTGAATATTATTTCCTATTAGTTAAATAGGTGGCAAATAAATATACTTTTGCATTGTGCAAGTTGTCCTTTCACTGAATTGATATTTTTCTGTGCAAAAATCTACCAGTTAGGTGGAGTTTTGCCATTTATTTCACTTTTGGGTTGTTGTACTATTATGATTTTATTTTATTTTTAAAAATCTGCCTATACTTTTTAAAAATTGTATTTAGTCCAGGGCCTCACTATACAGATCAGACTTGCAATGATCCTCCAGCTTTCAGCCTCCCAAGCTGTGGGATTACAGGCATGGACCACCATGCCCAGTCTCAGTAGCTGTCTTAGCATGTCCTGGGGGGGGGCTGGCATGGCACACAGGGGTTCAAACCCCAGTCCCTGCATCTGCCTAAGCCGGTGCTTTGGTCTGATGTGCTATCTGGTCAGCCTTGCCTATACTGTTGTCTGAAACTATTTCTCCTGTGTTTAAACCTTTGATCCATTTGAGTTGATGTTTGCATATGGTGAGGAATAGAGGTGTAGGTCCATTCCTCTGGGTGTGCATCTTCAGTTTTACCATCATTACTTATTAAAGAGGCTGTCTTTTCTCCAATGAATGTTTTTAGTGTCTTTGTCTAAACTCAGCTGGCTGTAGATGCACGGGTGTAGTTTCCATTTCTCTGTTTAATTAGCCCTTTGTGTACTGTTTTCATCCCAGTGCCAGCCTGTATTAATAGCTGAACTATATAGTTTTGTGTTTTGAGATAAGTGTTGTAATACCTCCAGATTTGTTCTCTTTTTTTTTGAGCTGGGGATCCAATTCAGGACTTTGCACTTGCCAGGCAGGCACTTGTGCTCCTGAGCTATCTCCCCACTCCCCCAGATTTGTTCTTTATGTTTCAAATAACTTTGATTATTTGACTATTTGTGGTTGCCTCTGAGTCTTAATTTTTTTCTGTTTCTTTATTACTTTTGTTGTTGGTGTTGGTGGTTGGTTTTTGTCTTTTTTGAGACAGAATTTTGCTATGCAGTTTGGGCTGGTCTTGACCTCATTTTGTAGCCCAGGATGGCCTTGAGCTCCCAGCAGCCCACTTCCCTCAGCTTCATTGGGAATATGAATATAGGCCTGGGCCACCACTCCTGGCCTTTTTTTTTTTTTTTTGTCTATTTCTCTGAAGAGCATCATTAGTAGCTCACTGGGAATTTCAGTGCATCTGCAAATTACCTTTAGAAGTACAGACATCTTACCAATATTAATTTTCTTGATTGGTGAATTTGGAAGGAGGTCTTTTCTTTCTTTGATAACTTGTTCAATATCTTTTTTTAACCAATATTTCATAATTTTTATTGCAGAGATCAGTCACATTCTTGATTTTATATGTATAAGTATCTGAAAATTATTTTATTTATTTATTTATTTATTTTTATTTTTTTTTCTTGTTTCAGAACTTTTGTTTGTTTACTTATTTTTTTATGGCCGGCTCAGCCTGCCCTGCAGGCAGGGCTGGTGCAGCATGTGGTGCCAGGGATTGAACCGCGGCGGTCCCTGCAGCTGCCCAAGCTTTCCTAAGCAGGCGCTTTAGACCACTGAGCCATCCTGCTGGGCCCCTGAAAATTATTTTAAATGGAACTATTTTCTTTACATTCTTAGCAGACTTATTGCATAAAATGCTGTGGATTTTTGCCTGTTTCTTATTATTCAAGTTTTATGGAATTTGTTTATAGTTCTAGCAATTGTTGTGTCAGAACGTTTTTCTTTCTATAAAATCATGTGATCTGAGCCAGGCATCGTGATCCACACCTGCCATGGTAGCACTCCGGAGGCTGAGGCAGGAGAACTGAGAGTTCCAGCCCCACCTGGGCAGCTTGGGGATTTAGTGAGAACTTGTCTCAAAGTAAGAAAGAGAAAAGGTTGTGGGAGTAGCTCAGCATAAGAGCCCTGGGTTCCGTGTCCAGTACTTGAAAGCAAAGCATGCCATCTGCAAAGGAGGTGCTCCCTTCTCTCCTTACCTGGATTCCTTTTGTTTCTTTCTCTTGCTTAATCTATCTGACCAAGACTTTTGGCATATATTGCAAGGGAACAAGGAACATAGACATCTTTACAGTGCTCCAGAAGTTAGAAGAAATGATAAAGGTGTTGAATGTTCCACTTTAATTTCTCATAATTTTGGCCTTGAATTCTTGTTGTGGTTCATGGATTGCTTCCACATGCTTTGGTCTAGTTGCTCATCGATTGTGGCCTGTTGGAGCCCTGAACCCTGGAAGGTGCCCTTCTCTTAGGTTTGAGTCCTTTCTGACATAAGTTTATTATGAGATACAAAGTCAGCATTAACCTACTCATTCCAATTAAGACATAAAATGAGTAGAAATGCACATTTCATTATAACTGTAGATTTTTCTCTGAATAATTACAGTATAGTAGCTGATGTGGCTTCTAATTATTTTTGTAGGCTATGTTATGATCTTTTTGCACACAAATTTTACTTTGGTTGTATTAATCCCTTGGCATAAGATTATTAAGTTGGAAGTTGAATCCACATTTTAACTGGAAAAGTCAAGCAAGAACTTAATTCTTTTGTATCATTCACCTGGTGTAGGATTTTAAACCAAATAACTTATAATAATTCCACAAATGTCAGTATTCATCCAATTACTGGATCATTTTATGCTGTTTCTATATGGTATTATACAGAATTGGCAAAAGCTAAATATTATTTTTCCAGTGGATGACTTTGCAGTGTTTATAAATAAAAGTAAATCACCTGCTGGAAGTCTAATTTACCCTAAAAACTTCTTTTTTGTGTAAAATCCTGAAAAAATTCCTTAAGAGAAGAATTTAAAACTGATTAGCTTTGAGAAGCATTGTACATGACATATAGGAGTTCACGATGCACAGCACGACAAAGGCATTGAGAAGGCTTTTGGTGATGAGTTTTGTTACAATGAAACACTAGCAATTTCTGCTACTAAGATTTTGTCTTATGTAAAGATAGAAAGCAGCTCAAATTCTGCCTACTTTGGAACAAAGAGTTATGAAATTTTCTTAGAAGGGGTGATAGCAAGGTTGAGATCTGGAAGGTGAAACAGAGTTAAGCATTTGTTAAGGGGAAAGGAGGAAAAACTACTGTGACAGGGAGGGAACAAGCCATATTCAGTTGGAAGGAAGTTCAATGTGACCCAAAGACAGAACACAGAGGGAGAAAGTGGTGAGGGGTTTTGCTGGATCTATAGTTTTCTCACATTTACAAGGGTTTCTGTAAATTAAAGGTAGAATGATACTGAGCAGCTATTTTCTATTCGGAACCAGAAAAGATAGCTCTCATTAAGATGCCTTTCAGGCAGAAGGATCCACCATTTTCAAGACAACAAAACTTTCCCCTAAGCATTTTATTGTATAAAAATGCACGTAAGACAAAGTTTGCATCTTAGTTATTTTAAGGGCACATTCACTGTATTCAGCAGTTGGATTCTGTCAGCACCCATCTCGATACTTCTTTTTTATCTTGTAATGCTAGAGCTTGGGAGCTATTAACCAAGAGCCTTGAGATTCAGTTGTTGGTTCTGCAACTGGCCACAGGGTGGGGTCATGAGGGTCTACCTGTGAGACAGTCACTGGCTCCAGCTGAGCCCTGTGCCAGAAGTGACAGTCTCCTCTGAGACTGTGTCCTTCCCAGGAGAACTGTACAGAGAGCTTCACTTTGCTAGGAGCCTTACCAGCCAGAGAGCTACAGAATATTACAAAATTATCTTTGGTCTGCATTGATTTCTTTTAAAGAAATGGTTTCCTTTTTTTTCTCCCTTTGTTATTAATACGAGACAAGAGTTGAAAATTATCCCTCAGTCTGAATTGTAGGCTATCGTTAAGTGAAACATTGGTCCCAATTGAAGCTCTTTGAAGCGGATGTGCTCACTCTATTTCCTAGTTATTTTCAGTGTCACGAGATCAATTCACAGGGCAACTCAAGCATGCCTTGGCTTTGCTGTGTGGTCATACCAAAGAGAAGGTCACTGCCATGAAAGAAAGGAAAGGATGTGAAAGCAGGCTTCAAGGTAGCTGTCAGATAATGGGAACGATAATGCAGAAGTCAAAAGCTGACAATGTGAGAAAGATTTCAGTAAAAGTGAGACTCTGTAGAGAGGGCAGGCGTGTAAAGGGTGAAAGTTTTCCCAGTGAGCCGGTTAAATGAAGTTTGACTGACCACTTTGTAAGTATGGTTTTGATTGCGTGATGAGATTGAAGACATAGTGGAATGGGTCAAACGGTGAATGAATCATGAGAAATTACGTTTATGAGATGTTTGTGAGGGCCTGTCAAAGAGCTCAGTGGACTAAAGTGCCTGCAAGCAGGCACAGGGAACAAGGTTCAATCCCTAGGCCTGCTGTGCCGGCCTCACCCCCAGGGCACACTGAAACTGCAATTGAGACTGGGCGTGGTGTGCGCCTGTAATCCCAGCTCTTGGGAAGCTGTAAACAGGCGGGTCACTATGAATCTAATCTAGTAGTGAGACTCGGAAAGCCCTGCAGTCCCTTCCCTAAAATGAAAAAAAAAAAAAAAAAAAGATGTTTGTATTAGAGATTAAGAGAGGGATAAGAGAGAATATAAGGCAGTGTTGGCTTTTTGGAAAGACTTTCTCCTGACTCTCTTCCCCTCCTTCTCTCCCTGTCTTCCTTCTTTCTGTCCTCTTATCCTTCTTTTCTTCCTTCTCCCCTTCCTCTTCTCTCCCTTTTCTTCCTCTTAATTGACTAGTAATGCTGCGGTGTTCTCCTCACCACTAAGCTATTGGCAACCCAAGATTCTGAGTGAGAACATTTGCTTTCTGAGGCTGCAGTGCCCAGGGCACAGATGGAATCTTATAAAAGAGAAGCATGGATGACATTAATGCCATACTATTATTGTGAAAATCAAATAAAGATAAAATTTTGAAATGAACCTTTCCATAAGAAAATCCTATACCAATGTTAGGATTTGCTGCTATTGCTACTGCAGCCTGTACCTTTACATAAAAGCCTTGCATTATAAAGCAATTTTTCCTTGTATTTAATTTGAAAATAATTTTCTTTTTTGAACTCACAGGGTTGAATTATGATAATTTTCTGGCTTATGAAGTCTCATGTACAGGCAAAGAAGGAAATATCTTCAAAAAGGAAATATTTTTCATAATCAAAAGTGACTTCATTTGCTGCTATTCCAGAGAATTTTATTTTACTTTTAGTTCATAAATGCTTTACAAGTGTTAAGCTGAGGAAATGGAGACAGCTTTGTTAATTGGAATCTTTCATTACAGTCATGCATTCTTTGCTAGGGAAGTAAAGAACTTACATTTAAAAAAAAATTCATTAAAATGCTAGGGTACATCAATTAGAAAATCATTTCAAAAATCTTTTAATCTTAAAACTAGGGTGGAAAGAACCTCCACATTCATTCCTTTTTGCCAAAAAATAGAAGTTCTACTGAGTAACACCATGAGTTAGAGTCCAGATTGTGTACGCTGGCTGATCCATCACAATGTATAATTTCTCATCATCACTTGAAATTACAGAGTCAAGTCAAAGTTTAAAAACATACATAAGGGAAGAGCAGGTTTGCTGACTGTTAATTTGTTCTTTACAGAATAAAGGAATGTAAAGAAATACAGTTTTTACAAGAGCTCTGAAAGGCCTCCAGTCCTTCCTGTAATTTAGCTCAGAGCAGTAGTTCTTACCTCTTTTTGTGCTTTATACCATCTTGGGAGCTTGATGACAGAAATGGATCCTTTATAGAAGAATGCTAATATTTACAATGTTTTATCCATGACATAGCAAAATTCTTGAGACATCACTTTTACTGCCATCCATAGATTTCAGGTACTGATCTGCTAGTTCAGGTATTCATTCCTTGGAAGTAGACGGATCTAGGATAATTCAACTGCTGCACTGAGACTGGGCCTTGATATTGACCTTAGTCTGCAGGGATTTGAATTATGGGGGCTCTGCACTTCCACTTCCTTTTCCTAGTTACTTGGAGAAAAGAAGCAATCCTTCCATTCAAAATCAGTTTTAGAAGAGTCTAATTAATAAGAAAAAGAAATTAGACTCCCCAGGGAGTTGGATCCTTTTGCAAGGAATGCATTGAAGGAGCACATGGCCATGGAATATATTTGCTACCCAGAGTATCCTTAACCCCTGCACCCAGAGAAAACACCGAGGGTTAGGGCCAAGGAAGGAAACACTGCTCCCTGGCAAATATTTTCTGTTTGTAAATGCACATTTTTGGTACTCTGTCAGTGAGGAATTGTGTTTTTATTTTTCCTCCCCAAATAGGTCTAGATAGTTAATACCTTGAATTCATTGTTAATATTCACCACATCTCTTTTCCACATCAGATGCTGTCAACATCACCTGAAGCTTGAATCTGTGGAATCGAGGATGGGCATAATCCTAAAGCGAGTTCTGTGCTTGGCAGCCTTGCTGTTTAAAAACGAATGTATATGGGTTTATGAGGCGATGCACTGAATGGTGGCCAGTTTACTCCTATTGGTATGCATTTTTATTTCTGAAAAAGCCTTAGTGTTCAAGACCTGTATTTTGAAGACAGTGAAAACATTCCTGTGTTCTGCTCATGGGCGAGGAGACCGAAGCCCACTGAGTGGAGACCTAGGGTTGGTGAATGACCAGTCTGAGACTAAGCCTCAGGCCTCCAGGTGCTCAGCGGGATGCACAGGTTCTCAAACGTGTCTTTGAAAATCATTTCTTTCTTTTATACTTATATTGTAAATAGGATGGTTATTTGGAGGATATAACAATCTATCAGTGATATTTATTATCATGATTTATGTCACCCTGGGTCCATTTCCGGCCTTATTTCAGTCCAGAAATGAAATGGTACTTAAATACATATCTCTCGGACAAATTGTCAGTGAGAGTGAGTCTGAATTATGCTTCAGGATGGTTGTGCTCTTGTGAAGGAATTAGTTTCTTTGTTTTTTTTAATGGTCTTTTATGAATTATTGCTTCCGTTCGATGTCACTTTTCAGAAGAACAATTCCTCCAAGAAAGGTCATTTCACATCAGCCTCACAAAAGAGTAACCTAATTTCAGATGAGCTGGTTGTATAAAGGGTTTATGGTTGTAATAAAAATCTCATTGCTGAGAATGTCAGAGAGGATGGGCCTGGCTTGCAAATGCTGTTGTTTCCATGCTCTTAGTGCCTAGCATGGTGTGTGATGCGGGAATATCTATTTAATTAAATTATTTCAAAATGTCACTCCATAGGCTTTGTGGATCACAGAACTCTTTCCAAAAACTTCCAAGCCTTGTCTACATAAGGGAAAAAAATCCCCCACTGGAGAGGTTTTAAAATGGTACAGCTTAGAAACAGCCTTAATATCATGGATGAAACAAAATGAAGGAAAAAAATAGGAGGGTGACCAAACCCATAAATCTGTCATTTATTCAAATAGGACTTCTCAAAGAACATAAAAATCAAAGAGCTTTTTCCTTATTTTTATATGTCTTTGCTTATAAATATTGATGAATTGCCTTTAGAGAAAATATGATTTTGTTGCTATCTTTCCACACTTGTGTGTGGGTACAGACAAGCACACACACTCACACACACACAAGCTACCACACACGTACTATAATGCTGACAATGGAAAATGTATGCCTCTGTGGCCTTAACTGCTCAAGCAGTACCTTTCTTTCAGTTTTATGTAGCCTTGTTCTATCCCCTTCTTCTCTATCATTAGGCAATAATTGCCCAATTACAGTGCTTTGGGACACTCTCAGAATTATGCTCAAGGCTTTTTAGCAAATTCAGCTTTAAAATAAATGACCCTAGTAGTCAAAATTATTTACTAAACACAGAGCAGGACTTCCTCCAGGAAAATTATTTAAGGCCTATTACACTTTCAGGGTCCTCATATTATGAAATACTTGAGTACTTAGTGACACTATTGCCCCTTCTCAAGGATCTGCCCTCCTTCCCAGTACCAAATGAAAAAGCGAAATTATGTAATTGTGGAGAAGAGACTCAGCAGATATTCTTTACTTGAAAGCAATTTCTTTTATCTTAGGCCATTTTAAAGAAGGGGTAAGGATGTGTTCTGCATCACATCATTATTTATAAATACAGTTAAAAGATTTATTTTAAAAATATTCTGTTAGGGGCCAGGGAGATGGCTCAGGGGCACAAGTGCCTGCCTGGCAAGTACAAGGTTGTGAGTTCAATCCCTGGTTCCGCAAAAAAAACAAAACAAACAAACAAACAAAATATTCTGTTAAAATATACATAGCTATTTAAGCTACAAATGACTTGAATGTATTCTAAATTGTTGGAAGAGCTCTTTTAAAAATCTCTTTGTGGAAAATCTAATCAAACACTTTAAATTATTGGCAAATAATAATCGCTGAGGTCTCAGCTACACATTCCTTCATACAGTTTTTACTAATCTCAAAAGCACTTAGCTAGCTATTTCCAAAAGAAACTGAAACTTTGAATGGGTCAATAACTCACCCAAGAGCACATTGCTGGTAACTGACAGGAGTAATGAATAGGTTCATAAATGAAAACTGTGGTAAAATTTGTAATATTTACAGAATATACGGGGTAGAAAAAGGAGTTCCATGTACTAAAACAGATATAAACTATATTGATAAAATGTTGATTGTAAATATATTTTAAAATGTGAATCATACACTTAGTAAACTATTTTGAAAGCTCTTTAATAAATTCTTTTAAAAACCACTCTTTAATTTTTACTTTGTAACAATAGCACCTTCATATTCCTGGTTTAAGATAAGGCCCACCCTTATCATTCTTTTTTTTTTTTTTTTTTGTCTTTTTGAGACAGGGTACGCAGTTCAGGCTGGCTTTGAGCCCAATTTTGTAGCCCAGGCTGGTCTCGAACTCACATCGATCCTCCTGCCTCAGCCTCCCAAGTGCTGGGATTACAGGTGTGCGCCACCACGCCCGGCTACCCTTATCGTTCTTAACTGTGCACACAAATCACTTGGAAAGTGAGCCATCCTTTACCACATACAATCCCATACAATTCACCATCCTTGGTCTTTATACTTCGTGGAGATTGTGTGGCCTTTACTCTGTTGATTGACTTACCGTGGCATTTATACAAACCAAAGTGACCTATAGGATTCTTTGTGCTTTCCTATAATTTATTTTAATCTATAATCAAGCTACATACAAATTATGCAGTTAAGTTTCAGTGTAGAAATATTGTTGACTTTTATGATGAACTCTTTTTCTTTTGAAATATTTTTACAACTTCACACATGAACACACACCCACACACACACACACACACACACATTTAGGGTAGGGCGATCCCTCCCTCTCAAAAAAAAGAGGTATTTTGCCCAAAATAATCACCTTTAGGAATAATGTCAGTATGTGCAATATTTAATTCACAAGACCATCCAAAGCAAAGCAAAGCAATCAACTAAACAAAAGGAAAAATCTACTTCTATGTAGTTTTAGAGTTGCTGTCATGGTTTGGAGTTTTTGCAAGGGGAACAATACAATATAGGACATATTGTATAAGATTATTTTATGATTATCCAAAGAATCATATACAAAGAGCACAGGAAATTTGTCTACATGTTAAAGATCAAAGAATCCAGCTGAGGGCCTAGATTCTAATATTCTACATGAGTCCAGCTAAAGACTCATAACACTCCCTCCCACAAGTCCAATTGGAGGCCTAGAGCCCTTGACAGTGTCTCATGCAGGCCCGCTTCATGAATTTGGGCTGGGAAGGCCCAAAGGTCAGTGGTTCAAGGTAGGAAGTTGATGCCAGTGAAGGGCCGGTGAGATAGCTTAGCAGACTAAGTGCTTCCTAGGTACACTGAGCTGGCAGTGGAGTCCAGGAGTGGTGGCTGTTATGGTTTATGTCTAGTTGTCCCCCCAAAGCCTCATGGAGTCACTGGGCAGGGACTTCTAGAGTTTGAGACTTGATCCATGATCCCTGGGATTATAGGTTTTAGTACTGATGGGATTATGGGTGGAAGTACTTCTGGGATTATGGGTGTAGCCTAGGGCGGCAGCTAAGGCTGAGAGCCTGAATGTAATATAAAGAGAGACAGAGAGACAGACTGGAGCTCGAGCTGTTGCTGTTGCTCTGCTGCCATGTTTGGCTGGCTACCTCTGCCACCATTTTGTTGCTCTTCCACCGCCATGAACTGGATGCTCTCTGCTCTGTTCCTCTCAGCCTTGGGCCAGCCGAACATGGACTGAAACCTCCACTAACTGTGAGCTAAATAAACCTTTCCTTCCTTCATTTTGAGTGTCGGGTATTTGCCTTGGCAACGATTAAAAAGTAACTAATACAGTGGCACATGTCTATAATCCCAGCACTGGAGAGGCTAAAAACTGAAGCATCACTATCAGTCTGACCTGTGTAGTGAGACCCTGCACAATGAAAGGAAGAAAGAAAGAAAGAAAAAAAGAAAGAAAGAAAAGAAGAGAAAGTCTATGCTAGTAGGATGATGGATCTATGCTAGCAGGATGAGGGACCTAAATTAGAGTGAAGCAGCAATGCTCAGGTTAAGAACCAGAGCTCGCTCCAGAAGTAACAAAGCTATCCTTGACAACAGTGAGGTCTCAAGCTCCTTTAGCAGTGAGAAAAGCTGAGTTCCCATCAGGTAGGCCAATGTGACAAACTTTTCCTGGAGGCTGAGAAGTGCACCATCTTCCTTTGTGGACCTAGGAAATGATACTCAAGAGGAGGACCAGAGCTCTCCCAAACTGAACTGCCACTATTCTCATCCACGGAGAGATTTCTGGACTCTTCCAACCATAAGAACAGCCACGCTCACCAGGAAAGTCCCCCAGAAGAATAGCCCAGGAGAGTCAGTAGCTTCCAACCACTGCAACAGATTTTCCAAACAGCTGCCCAATGGCCTTTCCCAGCTCTTCTCCAGCTCTGCCTCTTATGCTGCAGGCAACAGTCCTGAGGTAGGTCTCCCACAAGCACATGGACATTGAACCCTAGTTCAATTCAGTTAGGCATAAGCAGTTGATCACCAGTTAGCAATCCACTGCAGTTGCTTTACACACAGTAGACACCCACAAAGTACTTGTTACACTCAATTAAATGGGCTGCATTGCTTTGTGGAATTTCTGTAGCAATGTGGACTTGGACACTATTGTATGTTGTATTTTCCAGAAAACAAACTCTCAGAGCAAGTAGTGTGAAGTGGTATCAGTAAAAAGTGTTCTCTGGGAAGGAATAAAGACTGGGAAGAGGGATAATTTTGTATGTGTTGTGGTCTCACTCAAGGCTTCAGCTAATGCCTTTGGGTAACTGTGTAGCTGGGTTAAACAGGACTTTGACATCTGACCTTGAATGTTGGTTTCTTTCTTCTTTCCTTGGAAGGTAGCTTGACCACGGACAACACATCCTCTGCCTCACAGGACAATTCTGCACATGGCTAATCATGAGGTAGCAGAACTTCAAGCAGTTGATTGAATCAGTTCTGGCTCCTGAAGGAGGATCTGGAGGTGCCGACTCCTCATCTCTATTATAGACAACATTGCTGGGAGAGAAATGGAACAAAAGTAACAAAAAAAGAATAGTTTGACTATACTGTTCTTTCCCCACACATCACCTTTCAATGTTCAATTCTATTAAAAGGCAGACATTTTTGTTTGTGTGTGAATTGCCCCTTTTTTACTTTCAACATGCAGGTAGACTTGTGAGGTCTGACTCGGCTAATTATTCTGACAATTTCCTATTCATTATCTCACGCAGCAGGAAGCCTCCTTGGACCATCAAGCCTGTAAACTTACGATTGCACATTAATCAGTGGAACATAATTGCTGGCTGCTGCTTCTGGTCTTCGGACACACTGTCCATGCCAGGTTATTGTTAGCCCCAAGGTTTATGTAGGAGCATTTGCCTTTCCAGCAAGAAAATGAGCATTATGGTCATTGAGAAAAATGAATATCTTGTGTCTTTCTTTGGTTGGCAATGGTTAGAAATCCTTATCGTTGAATTGGACTGCTTAGTTTCTCATTATCTCGGAAAAGCATTGCTAGTTGAGAGACTATTTGGCACACATAGAATTTTAATTGGTTTAGGGCTAGGCAGGCGAACTGTCAAAAGAGGAAATCCTAAGTCTTGGAGTGCACAGATTTAACACTTAAGACTTTCTTTTAAAATTCTTTTTCACTAGATGTGGTAGAGATGGTTTTCTACTTAACATAGCAGTTTGAGGAACTTTAAAAAGATACCTAAAATATAAAATGATGTTGGCTGTATATTTATCTGTCTTAGTGTGTTTTCTGTTGCAATTACTAACTATCTGAAGTTAGGCAGCTTACAGCAAATAGAGTTATTTAGCTTGTGGTTGTAGAGGCTGGGCACTTACAGGGCTGGGTGGCAGCATCTGGGATGGGCCTTGATGCTGCTTCCTAATATGAGAAGCCACTGAGTAGAGACAGAGCAAGCTTGTGAGCTCGTTTCTCTTCCTCTTTTTATGCAGAGACTAATGGCTCTATTCTGATCTCCAAAGGCCCACCTCCAAATATTAGCCTACAAATTTAGGGATTGAGCATTCAATATAAGAAATTTGGGGTATGGTCAAGCCTGGAAAGATCTTCACTTTTTTTTTTTTTTTTCTGGAACTGTTATTAGATGCTGTTAGTAATCTGTGGCATCAAAATTGTAGGAATTGTGGCATAGAAAATAAAACAAAGGCTCACGAACTCTCTGAGTTACCTCTGTATCTGTGCCTAACCCTCTGTTGGTCCACTCCACAGGTACCTCATTCCATCCTCTTATCACATGTGCATCCCAAAACTATTTTACCATTTTTTGCCATTATCACATTCATTTACTCACTCAACTTAGAAATCTAGGCATGAATCCCTCCCCCTCCTTTGTGCCCTCCTTGGAGATCCATCCAACGACATGGCAGAAAGTGTCTTCTGTCCTGGAATTCTCACTCACCTTGGTAGCCTCTTGGTATTCTCCTGCTCTGAGAGCTTCATGAAGCTGTGCCAATAGCAGTGTGCTTCAGGACAGGTTAACTGCAAAGGAGAGGCAGAAAACATTTCCTTATAGCAGGCAAGAAGAAAAGAGCCAGTGAGCTCTGGTTTATGGAATAATGCTTAGGTAGCCTTTGACTTTGAGCTGAATGGATTAACTATTTTGTGCACACACACACACACACACACACACACACACACACATAACAAAATGGCTGACAAAAGATCTACAAGCTACTATATATACATATTTCAGGGTAAATCCTGAGGGGATTTGACTCACCTTGTCAGATACAAAAGTTACATTTTTAGTTATATAGGTCTGGCTTTAACTTGGTCTTAGCCATCCAGCAGAAAAGTATAGCCACAAGGTATAAAAAGTAAAACCATATTAATATGTTTAGCTGTAAAAGCCTCAAGTCAATATCTTCTTACATTGCCTGTTCTGTTGATAACCCATTACTATTATGGACTATTGGACTATATGGGTTTATTTTGCTGAATTCACATACCTACAATATTTAAACCGGCATCATGTATGAAAAGGACCTTTAAAGGCTTTTCCAAATACAGTTTCTCTAACAACAATGGAACACTCATGTCTGACAAAACAAAACAAAAATGGGGAATATAAATGGAGGACTATTTTGTAGTGGTCTTTTATTTTTTTAACACATGTTGCAATTTATACATTTATTTATTCTTTATATATTTAGTACAGGATCTACAGGGTCTCAGCCCCAGGGGTGGGGCCCCATGGCACTCCGGGAATGTAATCTTGGTCCCTGTGCCTGCTTTAGTCCACTGAGCTGCAGAAATTGGCCTTTTAAAGACCAGTTTGAATGTTGTCACCTTAGTTATAGCACCGTGATTATGAAAGGCAGGGGATATGCAACGGAATCAAGCACATGTAGGCTGAGTCTGAACTTCCAGGATAGCTTTGCAGTAACTGTGTGACTTTTCAGCAATGGTGTCTGTAATCTCTTTGGCTTTTGTCTCCTATACTGATATAAAGAAATATTTTTTAAAGAAATATTTTTATTCATTCACTCTCATTATTATTCCTAGAGCCATGTTATCATTGGATAGGGGAAAAGGGCTCATTAAAATCCACACATTTGGGGGAAAAAAAAAAAAAAAAAAAAAAAAAGCAAGGCAATGAAAGCAAAGACAGGGCCCCAGAGCTCAACTTTTTACCCTTATTGCATTTAGGCAGGCTTGTCCAGGTTCTTAAGAAGTTTGCTTCAGTTTCCTTAGCTACAAATTGCTCTTTAAGACTTTACTTTCTTTTTCCTGTGAATCATAATAAACTTATTCTTGTAAATACTTTGTACATCTGTTAGAATTTCCAAGAATCGGATCTACTGGATTAGTGGAACCTCTCTAGCTACAAAGGAGCATTTCCTGCCTATGACCGTATAGGTCTTTACTGATATTTAAAATTATGACCACGGACTCTAAAGCTTTTGCTTCCCAAGGAAGACAGTCAAGCAGTGTCTGTTATAGAATTAACATTGTGCTAATCCCTTTGTTCAGATGCTCTAGTTGTCTCCCTGGTCACATCTTCCAAGGCAGATGGATTTCTCCCAAATTGTGAAATCAAGGCCCCATGGATGTATACAACCTGCTCAGCTGCTTTCTCGTTAGGGGAGTTTGTTGAGACTCTGCTCTCAGCAATGGGGCTCAGGATAAGGCTTTCAATGTTTGCTATTTGGGGAAGCAGGGATATTTGTAGTGATATTTGCTTCTAACCTTTTGGCTAGATGTTGAGCCAGAGAATGGAGTGTAGAATCTGGAGCTAGCAACAGAAGAGAGAGAAAATTTGGTGTAGGATTTGTTAATTGCCTAACTTTCTCTCAGCTCCAAGTTCTACTCCAGGATGCTGTTTGGGAACATACTTACACCATCCAGACTTCTTTGCTAGGGGAGTTCTTCTGTAGGCTCTGTCCATGGAGAGACGCTGGGAAAGCGAGTGGAAGGAAGAGGAAGCACTGACATCCTTTTCACCTATTCCTATGGGTCTAGGGACCATGGGTGGCCTTAGAATCAGTAGTTGGCTCTGTCCTCTGGTTGCTTTCCACACCCTAAGAGATGGTCTCTTCATGTCCCATCATCCCTATTAGTGGTGGCTAACGCCACAACACCTTCATCAGTTGCGTGAACCAAGCTGGTGAGTTCTTATCACCCCACCTCTTCCCTTTCTTTGTCTTACATTAGGGTGGTGAGTACTCCTTTCTGGGGCTACCTGACATTTTAGTCATTCAATACCCGTTAGATCCAATTCCTTGGTGAAAACATTCTTTTTGTTTTGAAAAATGAGAGTGGTTTCTCTTTTTCTGATCATATGTTAATGTGTTGGTGTTTTTAAGGTGGAGAGTGAATAGAGATCCCACTGCGAGCAGCCAGGGATGGAAAGAAAAAGAACAGACTCTAATTTGGTGAAGCAAACCAATGGCTACCTCACAAGAGTTCTAGAGGACACCACTCCTTTGGCTAGGAAGCCTTAGGAAGGAATGTGTGGTTTTCATGTCAGCCACCATAAGAATTTTTCTTAATGCTAGAAACATGAAGTCCAGCAAGCAGCTCCCCATGTTTTTTCTCATAAAGGCAAAGTTCCTGCTGAGGAGCCCGATCTCCATAGTGTCGCCTCTGCATTCTACCACCTGCAAAGGAAAGCATCGCTTACAAGCTATCCCTCGTTCCTAGGCATCTGAAGCAGCCTGGCCTTTTGTGTCACATCTCTCTCTCACCTCCAGAAGCCTGGAGATGAGAAGCCATCCTCTGCCTCTTCACAAATGGCCCAGCTTTCTCTTCCACCCAGGTGTCAGTGAAGGCTCTCAACTCTTTTCTAAAAGAACAAATTACCTATTTATTGAAATGGCTTAACTGTAGCTTGCTGACAAACAGTATTTCATTTTCAAGAGCAGCTGTCAGACTTTTAAAACATTAGAATCCCATCAAAAACATTTCAGGAAGTACAGCCAAAATCTTATAAGTGACTTTATAAAATCTGTTCTGCTCATATGTCTTCAAGATAGTTAATTGACACAATAGTTTTTGCATTCTGGGTGCAAGTTTTCTTTTTTTTTTTTTTTTTTTTTTTTTTTTTTTTTTTTTTTTTTTTTTTTTTTTTTTTTTTTTTTTATTTTTTATTTTTTTTTTTTATTTATTTTCTTGTTTCAGAACCTTTGTTTGTTTATTCACTCATTTTCATGGCCGGCTCAGCCCACCCCGAGGGCAGGGCTGGCGCAGCATGTGGTGCCGGGGATCGAACCGTGGTCCCTGAAGCTGCCCAAACTTTACCAAGCAGGCGCTTTAGACCACTGAGCCATCCCGCCGGGCCCATGGGTGCAAGTTTTCTTTAAAGTCAATAAATGAAGTTCAGAAACTTACATGAATATATTTACCTTAAATCTAACAACTATATATATATATAAAGAAAATATAAATATATGTTTAAAGAAATTTTAAATATATACTTAAAGAAAATTTTCCAGCACCAATGAAGATGAAAATGACTATATCATAATGGTAACCTAAAATTTACTCAGAAGGTGGGGAAAGCTTGTGTGCTAGTATAAGAAAGCATGGCCATTTATACCTCTCTTTTTAAAGCATCCTCCTTTGTTCTGGTCTCCAAACATGCTTTTATGTAGAGTGCTTCTGGGGCTTATAGAATGGAATTATCAAAAGGCCCATTGGGGAGAACCAGAGTATTCTAAAGCCTAAGCATTTGGGAATTGTGTAAGCCTTGAATTATAGATGAATCTCAGTTTTTAAAAATGTATTTCATATACTCTTATCCCATAGGTACTCAGAGAAAATAAGGTTTCCACTGTCAAACAATTAGAGAGAATATGTATAAGTATTACTTTTGCTTGGGCAAGGCATACATTTAGAATATAAACATGAGTTCAAGGCTCTGAGAAATACTACAGTAAAAAAACCCAGTTTTTTATTTTTAATTCTCTCTCTCTCTCTCTCTCTCATACTTTAGGGAAGGGTCTATGGGGTGTTCAGGGTCTCACTACTAGGTTGGACTTGTAGTGATCCACCTGTGTCCAGCCTCCCAAGAGCTTGGATTACAGGTGCGCGCCACCATGCCCATTCTCATGGTCATCTCAGGGCACCCCAGGGGGTGAAGATGGGTGGCTGGGGGGCATGGCACACTGGAAATTGAACCCTGGCTGCTGTGCTCTGCCAAAGCAGGCATTTTAATCGGCTGAACTGTCAGGCCAGCCCAATTTTTAATTTTTAAAGAATATAAAATAGTTTAAAAATGGTTAAAAAAAAGCATTAGAAATGGTACAAAGTTTCACTAAACAAAATAATAGAAATTCAGCAATATTTGTATTGCATGATGTTGTCTTCAAATTAGTTGTTTAGCTTACCAAAAATAAACATACAAAACTGGTTAAACACAAAATGAAACAAAACAACAAAAAAGTTACAAGAAAAGTGTAAGAATAAAAAGAAAATAATCGGAAGCATGAACTGCTCCTTTCAAAAGACCAGCAGTACAATTATCCAAATTATTCTGCACACACATAGCTTTTCCCTGTCTTCATTTTGTCCTTTTCTTCATCGCTGCATTTCCTTCCCATTGAACAAACTCCTTCCATTCAATAGAATCTACTGAACCTTTCAGATTTCATTTCTTCTTCTTTCAGATTCTCACACTAGTGAGACAATACAACATTTGCACATGTGAGTCTGACTTATTTCACTTACCAATAGAGTCTCTAGTTGTATCCATTTATCTACAAAAGCCCTGAATTTATCCTTTTAACAGCTGAATAATGCTCTATTGTGTAAAAAATACCACATCTTCTTTATTCATTCCACAGTTAATGAGCATTTATGAATGTAAAATATTATTAATTTTAAATGGGAACATCCTTGCACTGCATGGTGGCAGTCTGATTTCCGTTGCCTGCCCACACTAGCACTTCACACGAAGTGAAGTTCAATATGTATACATGTGGAAATATTTTCCTATTTTTATGGAATATCATCCTAAGAACTTCATACTCTGGGCCTTCCCTTCCTAATCCTTTCTCCTCTTCTGCCATGAGTCGTGCCATCGGCTTCATCAGTGAAATTTCCTGCTGTTGTTCACATTCATTCTTATGCTGTGTACTCCTTTCTGGGATTGGCTTCTCTGAAAAAAATATCTAAGTCAGGGATTCTCATGCTAGCGATGTGTTGTAGGACTGCTTTAGGGCAAAACCTAGAGAGGAGTGCAAGAGGGAAGACAGCACAGCAAAAGCAACCAGGCAAAGGCGGGCTCAGCTGCTCTTTGGCAGCATTCTGGAGCACAAGGCACACCACAAGGTCATTCTGTCTTGATGTGTAGAGCCCTAGGGAGATAGCTCAGTAGAATAAGTGCCTGCCTGGCAAGCACAGGGTACCACACACACACACACAAATTGAATTATGGACAGGTCTTTTATACCTCCATATTGATCGTTCATTGGCTAGAGAGCATTTTTTTGGAGAAGGCACAGCTCCTCAAGCATTCCCAGGTAAGCTCTCTTTTAAAAACTGAAAACAATTCCTAGGAGAAGAATAGAGCTGTGAACTGGTACTATCCAACATTTGGAGTAGCTGCAAGATCTAATATAACTACGTTACATGGTTGCATAATTTACTACCTGGAAAATTTCCTGTTCTATTGCCTGAAAACTTGCCTTACATGTTATCTTAGTAGTTTCTAAGTCTTTACCACCTTGAGGGCTTGATACAACTTCTGACTTCTGTTCTCAGAGACTTTCATTCTATCCTTCTAAGGTGGAGCCCATAATTTATACTTCTAACAAGTTTCTACATCATGTTCTTGCTGTTAGGCTGAAAATCACAACATTTGCAATTCAATGACTTAATATATTCTCCCCGACTTTCATGGTTTGTGCAAGCTATTGTCTCCTTCAGGAAAGCTACCTATTCTTACTTCTCTCAGCCTTCCCCCATCCCGGGCAGGCAGGCTTTTGGCTTTACCAGAGCACTACATACATTATTCACTCTGCACTGGAGTTGTATGCAGGACTGTCTTTGCTCCAGGTGTTAGAAGGTGGTAGGTAGAGGCGTCTAAGGCTTCTGGCAGTAGCGTGAAGAATAAGTGCTTAGACTCTCAAGGAAAAACTTGGTTTGAATGTCTTGCAAAAACAAAGTCTGTCTCATTACCTTGTAAATATGTGAAGATAGCATTCTGTCTTATTCATCTTAGCACACCTGGCTCTTAGAATCTCATCTGGTACCTTGTAGGAATCCAGCAACTGTTTGTTCAAACAAACAGTATCAATCTTGCTTAGTATTGGTTTTCAGGAGGAAAAGGTTTAACTCATGTAAGTTAAATACTTATATGCAGCAAAGTGTGTTTAGATTACTTGTGGGAAAATATATTGGTTCAAATAAACTTGGAAACATTACTCTTTAGGTTAGGTTTGGTTTCTCTAGCATATTCTGTTTCTAAGTGCATGTAGAAGAACACGAGCCTGACTCTTCAGGTGCCTATGAATGAGTCATTTCAATGCTAAGCACTGTTTCTGGACCACCATTTACTCAATTTATGACCCTGTAATTTACTGTTGGAAAAATCATTTCATAAATTGATGATGGCTCGAGGTTTAAGACATCTGGCACAGAGCGAACAAGGGAAGGGGAAAAGTAAACTTCGTGGCAATCCGCAAAGATCAACACTCACCGGCACTTACTGTCAGCGGCGATTAAATAGAAGCATTCACTCCAGCAGGCGGTCTTCCTTTGGAAAACACAGGCCAATGACAGAAGATAATAAATAGATGCTGTTCTCAGTGAAAACATGAGTGTTGTCTCCAAGGAAATATAATTGGGGGGGGGTTGACAAAAGGTGACTTTGGAAGATTAGCTTGGGAGTATATAATGTATTGGCTGCTCAGGTGTGTATTCATCAAAGCTGTTGGCAAGGTTTCTTATTAACTCACATTTAAAATGTTTTTAAGGAAAAGACACATCTGTGAGGTACCAGAGGCAAGAGGCTCTGGAGTGACTGCTGTTAAACCTCTTGACTAATTGGGCACACCGGCTAGTGCTACATTAGCTTGTAGCTTTTCCTGACAGGATTAATAGTTAAACTCACCTTTGGAATTAATGTGTTTACTTTAAGAAACACAAAATCTGATTCAATTTGCATCCAGAGTCATGGAGGCTGCAGAATTTAACGTTGAAGGTTCTGATTTCATTCAATTTTGTTTTTTTATAGTTTATACTCCACTGTTTTCAGATCCCAGATTCCTGATGAGAGGCAGTTTTTCTTTTGGTCTTGGAGGCTGAAAACATAAAAAAAAATTGGATTAGAATTATGAAGCTTCTCTGACATGATATATTGAGAGCCTTGAATGATGCCTACGGGTGTGGAAGAGGAGAAAAACACTTGGGTGAGTAAACAGAGTTTATGAAACTTGTTTATGCCAGGAAAGCAGGATGAATAATTCTGACTAAAAGTTAATTAACTATTTTGCCTCAGCGAGCCAATTTGTCGCCTTAAACTTTGATTCATTAACTGTAGGCTGAGAAGATTGCTGGCTCCTTGGTGTACTCAGAGATTGAGCTTGTGTTAAATGGTGCTGTGAGATATTGTCTGTTCTTTCCAATTGAAACTAACAGAAAGGTCTATTATCCTGAAAGCAAGACTTTGTAAGTGGCAGTAAGTAGATGGGTACTTTTCCTGAGCAAAGCCCAAGAACTGTATAGCTTAATTGCGAAGCTAATCAACCCTTATTAAATAAAGTGAGGATAAATCCAGAATTTTTGAGTCTGCACATTTAATGGGGCATGAAGGTTGTCCAGTTGACAACTTTGAAGTTCGAAGAATTGAAAACTTATATATGATTCCCTGCAGGTGTTTTTGCTCAGAGACTGTACTATGTATGGAGATTTGTTTTGATGAGAAAATAAATTTTGGGTTGTTAAGACCCAGGCTATGTTTCCAGTTGCTTTGTGTTCTGTGAAAACCTGTTTTCAGGCCTTTGAGCTTCTTCAACATCACCAAGGCAAGCAACTAGTAAAGGAACAGAGCTAGGGGGCTCAGGGGTAATGATCAAGGTTTTAATTCCATCTAAAGAAGAAATCTGAAAAAGCACAATGTGTGCATCGTAAAGGAAAAGTTTGGAACAAAACCACACATACTCATAATGCCTAAATATCATGGATCATATTTGTGAAAACCCAAGTAAGTTAGGTGAGTTGAATTTGTAAATAGTAATACAAAGTGAAATAGAAGAACTAGTACTCTTCACAGAGTGATTACTTTTTGCCATACAGCAAAATACCCCAGGTTTCTGTCCTTTGCCAGTTGTCTGATCCCCACATTGTGACAATTTTTCTTCTGAGTGTGATACTATAACCCTTAATTAAGACTAGACCATAAGTTTCACAAGAATAGGAGAGTGTTTTAATGATCACTCTACTTCTAGTGCCCCAGACAATGCTATGGAATGGATTAAGAAATGACAATAAATTGACAAGCATGTGAGTGTGTTTAAAAATACACTCAGGATGTTGGCCATGGTGGCATACACTTGTAACTCCAGCACTTGGGAAACCAAGGCAGGAGGATTTTTCCAAGTTTGAGGTCAGCCTAGGCTACATAGTAAGTTCAAGACCAGCCAGGACTTGAACTGCAAGACCTTGTCTCAACAGAACAAAACAAAAAACTAAAGAAGCAAACAAAAAATATATTCGGGAAGTTGTAGTCTTGTTTTGTGGTGTGAAAATCAAGTTAAATATGAGTTTTGTGTGAGTCTCTGGACTCAGCATAGAGTGTAGTCAGAGGAATTAAGACTACTTATGTAACACTGTGCAAACTGTTCAATCTTACTTTTAATCTTCTCATTTATAAATTAGGGTTAGTGATAGCAATATCTTTTTCATAAACTCATAGTGAGGAATCAAAAAAGATCATTTGTCAGTGTTTAGCAAAGAACCTGCTACTTAGCTGTAAGAATTCATGAAGCTGAAGTCTGCTGTGAGGATATTAAGCTCAAAGTAGAATTTGTCTCAACAAAACCCTACCATCTATAACTGAGTCTTTATAAAGAAAAGTTCAACGAGTAGCAATTTAAAAAATGGTTGTTGATTTTTCAAATATTCCAGGCTGCCGTGTATGCTGACAATGAGCTATATTCATGCCCTCTGTCTTCACTGAAGAAGAAACTAAATCTGCACTGGTTGGTTATGACTTGCTATGTACCCTGAGTGGATAGGTGTGATGTTAGAGTAATAACAACAAAGCTACAGAGTGATAATACAGATTTCAGTGCCCCAAAGCTATATATATTAATGTTGTGATCCAAGTGATGAAAACTATGTTTTCCCAAAATATCTGACATGATGAATTTCAGAGGGAATGAGAGAGAGGAACACAGAAAGAAAGTGGGGAGAGAAGGGGAGAGAGAGAGAGAGAGAGAGAGAGAGAGAGAGAGAGAGAGAGAGAGAGAGAACAGTTACAAGCAAATCCTTTTAGAAATTTTGGTGAATACACACAACATAACATAAAGCTGGATTTCTCAGCCACTTTCAGTTCTGGTTCAGTAGAGTAATACACACTTAAGTAGTGTTAATATCCTGTTGAGTGACAGATCCTAAAAACTATATCTTGTAATTGTGAAACTCCATACCTGTGTTTCTTTGGCAGTGCTGTGGATTGACCCCAAGGTCACATACATACTAAGCAAATGACATGCCACTAAGCCAGTGGAAACCTTAAGCATATTAAAAAATTGCCCCCATTCCCTGTTCCCAGTTGATCACTATTGCACTTGTTTCTACAAGCTTGACTTACATACCACTATAAATTCCACTTCATATAAGTGGAATTACATAGTATTTGTCTGTTGTGAGTGGCTTATTCCATTTACCATAACAGCGTCAAAGCTCACTTATGTCATAATATGGTAGGATTTACCTCATTTTAAAGGTTGAGCAATATTCTAGTGTATGTATATACCGTATGTTATTTATCCAGATATTTTCAGTGAATACTGAGTTGTTTTCATCTCTTGACTGTTGTATGTGATGCTGTGATGAATGTGAATGTCCTAATATCATGGAGATCTTTCCCAAGATGCTTTTTACTCAACTTTCCTGGTGATCAAATCCCAACAAAAATAAGATAGAAGGATAGTGTGAGGCAGCCATAATTACTTGCCTTAATTTAGTAAATACCTTTCTGGTCAGAAAATATAGGGCCTCTGTTATGGTTTATGTCTAGTTGTCCCCTCAAAGCCTCATGCAATCATGGGACGTGGCTTCTATAGATTGAGACTTGTTTCATGATCCAAACATGGGATTGTTTTAGTACTGATGGGGTTATCGGTTTGAATAAGGCTGAGACTACCCGTGTGGTCTAGGGCGGATATCCTAAGGTAGAGAACCTGAATGTAATATAAAGAGTGACAGAGAGACAGACTCAGGTGTAGCTGTTGCTCTCTGCTGCCCTGTTTGGTTGGCTACCTCTGCCACCATTTTGTTGCTGTTCCACCGCCATGAACTGGAGCTCTCTGCCCTGTTCCACTCAGCCTTGGGCCAGCTGAATAGGGACTGAAACCTCCATGAACTGTGAGCTAAATAAACCTTTCCTTCCTTCATTTTGAGTGTCAGGTATTTGTCCCAGCAACGAAAGAAAAATAACTAAGACAGAATTTGGTACCAGAGAAGTGGCGTCGTTGCTGTGACTGTACCTGACAATGTGGATTACAAGCTTTTGGGAATGGGTTATTGGAAGAGATAGAAAAGGTTCAGAAATGTCGGCTAAAAACAAAGCACTAGAATGGCTTTGGCTATTCAGCTTGGGCAATTCTGGTCAGTGCTTAGACCAGAAGACTGACAGAAGGCCTGCCTGTAAAGACCAGGCTGAAGAGGTTTCTGCTGGAAAAAAGGATAGCATTGGTCATTGGACTCCAGATGATTTGTGCTATGGATTGGCTGAAAGTCTTTCAGAATTTTGCTCGTGCCCAGAGACTTTGCCTAAGACTGAGATTAAGCATGGTGGACTGATTAATCTTACAAGAGACATCTTAAAGCAGCGAACTATTGGGGCGGTGGCATGGTTGTTATTGGTTGTTTTTAGCCAGATTTATGTTGAAAATCAAGAGCAAAGAGCCAAGAAGGATGATTTAAAATGTGTTTGGCCAGAAAGGAAGCACCAGGAAAGCTGTGGACTGCAAAGATGGAGCAGAAAAGATATCCATTGCTGGGAAGGAACCAAAGAACCAAAAGAATGGCCTGAGGGCATCACAAGAGGTGGTAGCTCTCTGCCCTTTGCAGCCTCCGAATTGCGAGGGAGAGAGGCTTTGCCTTGAGAAGAAAGTCGCAGAGACCGAAGTACTAGAATGGCAGCAGCGGCCAAACCAGGTTCCAACAGGCACCCGCATGGAGAATATGTTTTTCGTAATCAGGTTCAGAGTGCTCAGTGATCTAGGCCCTTGACCCCTTCAGCCAAGAGAGAAGGAAGCCCGGCTACTGCTCCAGCTGGCAGCAACCCTTGGCATTATCCACATAGGCGTATGCAGAACGTGGGAATTCTGAGGTTAAGAAGGCTTCCACCTCGATTTCAGAAGAAGGCCTGGGAGTACAGGCGGTGTGCTCCTGAGAGGGAAGTGTGTAAAGCTGGGTGTGAGAAGCCTGTTCAGTGGAAACCCCAGAAGTTTGGAAAAGCCAGAAATGTGGATTGTGCTAAGAGGGAGTAAAGCCGGCCTAAGAGAGAAGCCATGGGAATTACCACCAAGAGTGCTGTAGGAGCAGAGCTGCATGATGCTCACAACAGTGCAGACTGCTTCAGATTCTCCAGTTGGAACTATGACATTTCATGTTTACCCTGCTGGATTTTGGACATGTGTTGGTCCCAGTGTTTTGTATTACCCTGTTGTTTGCAACTCTTGGGATTGTAATGTTTATCATATGCCTTTGAATGTTGGATATGTTTAACTTTTCTATTGTACAGGGGCTCACAGTTGAGAGTTTGCCTTGGATCTTGGAGGAGATTTGGGATTAGGACTTTTCAGCAATGCTGAAACTATTGGGGCGTTGGCAACTCTTCCAGATGGACTCAAATGTCTTTTGTATAAAAGGATATGTATGAGACTTTGGGGGTCCAGGGGCAGAATGTTATGGTTTATTTCTAGTTGTCTCCCCAAAGCCTCATGCAATCATAGGGTGTGGTTTCTATAGATTGAGACTTGATTCATGATCCCTGGGATTATAGGTTTTAGTACTGATGGGATTATGGGTGGAAGTACTTCCAGGATTATGGGTGTAGCCTAGGATGGGAGCTAAGGCAGAGAGCCTGAATGTAATATAAAGAGAGACAGAGAGACAGACTGGAGCTCGAGCTGTTGCTGTTGCTCTGCTGCCGTGTTGGTTGGCTGCCTCTGCCACCATTTTGTTGCTGTTCCACCACCATGAACTGGATGCTCTCTGCCCTGTTCCACTCAACCTTGGGCCAGCCGAATAGGGACTGAAACCTCCATGAACTGTGAGCTAAATAAACCTTTCCTTCCTTCATTTTGAGTGTCAGGTATTTGCCCAGCAACGAGAGAAAAGTAACTAAGACAGCCTCATTTCCAAGAGATTTCTGTGGTTCCTAAATGGGTATTATGTGGAATTGTTCCCTCTTTGTTTCTCAAAGTACCCCACCCATTGTCTTGTACTCAAGATCCTATTAATTATTTCTGGGCTCCTAAAATCCCTGTTCAATGCCCCCTTCTTTCCCCGGGGTTTGAGCTGTCTTTTTATATGAGAGCAGACCACAGCACCCTCTTGTATCCTTTCTCCCCTGGCACTCCAAGTCCCAGGCATCTTTCCTCTATCACTTCATCTCTGCTGTTTGCTTGGGGCTAAGGAGGGAGAAAATAGCAGTGGGGGTGACCTCAGTTGGGCTGTAACAGCCTCTCTCATCTTCTGTTGTGCTCTAAGTAAGTAAGTAAGTAAGTAATGACTTGTGAGTTGCTGTTGAACTGTCTGATGGATTGATTTGTTATTATTTCCAAAGTATGAACAAAGCTTGCTTCTCAGGAAGAGCTCTGTGATGCCCGAGCTCCTATCCTTATCCCGACTCCATGTGTGCCCTCAGCATAAGGCTGGAGGCACAGTGTAAAGTTGTTCCCATGCAGTCCAGACTAAGCGATACCAGAGAGGACGTGACCCTTATCAGGGAGGCTTAGCAGGACACTGTGATTACTGTCAAGGCTCAGAGTATGAGACAAAATGCAACAGAGACCTGGGGAAAAAAAAAAAAGGCACACATGGCAAGAGAGCTTAAATCAAGACATTGTTTAGACATGAGAATGCGAAAAAGCAGTGAGAACTGAGGTCTTTATGGGGTTCAGGGATTCGCAATATTAGTGTGAATAAGAGTTACATTCGTGTTATGATTTGTGTCCAGGTGTCCCCCCAAATCCGAATTGAGTCATGAGGTGGATTTCTAGAGAGTGTGATTAGTTCATGATCCAATGCTGGGATTATGGGTGTGAAGGTTACACCCCACATGGAGCAGATGGCCTGGATGCAATTTAAGGACAGGAGAGAGGCTTACTCTCTGCCTGTGCTGTTTGGCCACTGTTCCTCCCTTTTGGCTCTTGCTGCTTTCTGCCTCCATGAACTGCTGCCCTTTGCCAGGTGCCAGGTGCCTTCTGCCTTGGAGCCAGCTGAGTATGGACAGAAACCTTCACTAACTATGAGCTAAATAACATTTTGAGTGTTGGGTATTTTGACCCAGCAATGAGAGATAAGACAGCTCACTAGCTGTTGAATCTGTGCTAGATACTGATAAGTCCTTTCAATATGTTGTGTTATCTAATCCTTACCACTAACCTATGGGGTAAGTTTTGCTGGTACCTTATCTTTAGAAATGAGAAAATCAAGTCTCAGAAAGGTTAAGAAATTATTCTCAGTCACAGTACGAGTTGCTTTTCCAACTCTGTGGGTTTTTCAAATGAAGTAATATGGTGTGAATTTATTTGTAAAATGTGAATTTACTAAAGCAAATCGCTGCCATTTTTGATCACAGTTTACTTGTGTTCAAATGCATCCTTTATAAAATTTTCAATTTTTGTACTTCACAATGCTTCTGTTGACATGAAGAACTAAGAGAAGTCTTGATGTGACAAAGCATAGCTTGAAATGGGAATCTCTTCTACACAAAAATTGTAATTATAAATTCACCAACCAGGATTTCCAGTTGCTGCAACCTCACGTTTCTGAAGTGACTTCCAAATGCCACTAGAGGGAGCTCCTGCACTTCTTAGCACGGCTGTTGAGCTTTCTCAATATTCAAAACGGAAGAAATGGGGTTGGGGGTGGTGGTGGTGAACGGCAGGGAATAGGAGGCGTGAATATGATCAAAATATATTAAACACATTGAACTCTCCTCCAAAAATATCATATAAATCTAGGGGGCAAGGTAGGGTGATGGGAACGAAATGAATATATTACGATTCCTGCACGCACTAATCTGCCAAAATCAAATGCGTTGATTTGCATGAGCACTATGCAGATCACACACTCTCATAGAGTGTGTGTGTGTGTGTGTGTGTGTGTGTGTGTGTGTGTGTGTATAAAAAGGCAAACGCAGGCAGTAGCTGGGGAGGTGAAACGAGAGGGAGCAAATGGAACAAAGAAAATAGTCTTCCAGAATTATTGGGAAATGAGGACGTAAACCCTTTAATGTATTTGGAAATTCCTGTGAAAATTCCGGTGAGAATCCCTTTTAACCAGTTTCTTTAAAGGAAAATGAACTTCTGTTATCAGTTCAGATTGATTTGCCTGTCTTCGGGCCATGCCAGATGGGAAAGAACAGGGAGAGAAGATAACACGGAAGAACAGTCTGACTTTAAGTAGCCCTGTTTGCTTTGTGCTGCAGCTAGGACCGCATCACAGGTCGCATGCGTGCAGTCATGATTCGCTTTAGTCCGCTCATCTACGGACTGAAATATCGAAGACGTGCAAAGCTACAAATTTAAAATGTGCTGATTTCCGGATGTGCTTTTGTAAAGTTGGAAAGGAGGTGTGTGTGTGTGTGTGTGTGTGTGTGTGTGCGCGCGTGCGCGTGCGCAAGCCCATGTATGTGATGGTTTATGATGTCACGTACTTTTCAAGGTCACCAACATAATCAAAGGCGAGAGAACTAAAAAGTACTCATCCAATTGGGTGCAAAGAAACGCGGTTAGTGGGAGGGACACGACATCAGTATCTTACTATTATATTGTACAATCAAAAAGAAGGTATGAAGACAAATTCAATCAAGGTATTACAAACAATCATTTCCACAATGAAATATTTATTTTCCAGAGATTTTTTTTCAAATCAAATTGATATAATATTAGGGCCAGCAAAATAGCAGACTTGCTTAGGTAAGTGCAAGGGCCAGGGTCTGATGCCTGGCACCACATGTGGCACTGGCCCTGCCCCTGGGCACGTTGAGCCAGCAATGGAGTCCAGGTGTGGTGGCACATGCCTGTAATCCCTGTAGGAGGGAGGCAGAAAACAGGAGGATCACTATGAGTCTGAGCCTCGTAGAAGACCCTGCACAAAATAAAACAAAACAAAACAAAAAATAAACCTTAAAAATTGATATAATATTAAATTGAATTTTCTCATTAAAATTTATAATCAAATTGTAGGCTTATTTCAGTTTATACATTTTTGGGCCAACACATAATAAAATTACCAAGGCAATAAATCTAAAAGCAAACAAAGAAAAATAATGGTTATTTTGATCTACTATTAAGAAGAGATATTTTGCTGTCTGCCAGTAAATCTGTAATGAAATGAACAGCCAAATGTCAACTGAGAAGGCTGAAGTTGGAATGGAATGAAACGTAGAGAGGTCAAGATGGCACCTGGAGAGGCTGCGGGCGGGCTCCATGGAGTCTGACCAAGGAGGCAGTCACCACTGTGTCTGCAATCAGAACCTGGGCTAGATGACCTTTTCAAAGGGGACCTATCTTGTAGGAAATAAGTGAGATATAAATGTTAAAAACAACAGAAAATACAACCTGTACTTTCAAACCAACATGACTGAGACAATAGGAAATACTTCCAGTGAAATCATATTTAATTGAGAAATAATTTTGTAATCATGAAGTCAGGATGACAGGGCTGATTTGGATAGCTCAGAGATGTCTGCTGATTCTTATCTTCTACTCCAGTGACGCTGTCAGAGTCGCTGCAAGAGTAGCTTTTCTCGTGAGGCAGAAACAGCAACTACACGCTGGCCAGCACCCTCTTCTGTGCTGTTTGGTGGGTCATGCGGTGTGGCCCTGAGTAGAAACGGTTTTGACCTCACATGGTTTCCTCCTAAGGAGAAGTAGCCAGCAAACAGACAGTGAATAAGATGGCATGAGTAGGGCCCGAAGGGATCGTATGAGAAAAGGGCATCTTATCCAGCCTGGGGGAGGGGAGCCATCAAGGAATACTTTTAAGGAAGCAATGTGAGCATATCCTTCCTTTTACTCAAGAAATGACAATGTTAATAGATGTCTGTCTTAAAGGGTGGCTCAAACTCAGTGGACCACACTTTCCTGCCATGGGGTGTAGAGTGTGAGCAGCTATTTTGTAAGCCCGGACAGTGTCAGATTATTTAGAACTCGTGGAATCTTTGCCTGAACATTGTTTAGTTTTTTGCATCAGTGACATTCGTAGCCCTCCTGAAAATAGATGTGTTTTATATTTTCTTTTAAGCTATTGGCTTTTGTTGATGTCCTAATTAGCTAACTGCATAGTCCCTAAGACATATTTTATTGTTAGAGTGGTATTTATAGGCATTACTGGTCTGGCTAACATTTTATTAAGGGAACCTGCTCATCAGAAGACTAGAGATCATTAAGGCATATGTGATTGATAATAGAAATTAAAATTCTGGGTTAGGAAAAAAACTTCCTTTCAAGAGACATTTCAAGTAAATATGATCAAATGTGATCTGAGGAACTGTTCTTGGTGGTTATGCTCTGGGTGTACATCCTTTATGTTTTATAACCCTAGCTTAGATCCATGAGAATTTAGGTAGAAGTTTCCTCAGCAAAAGGGACTGTTCAATTTTAACCCGTGTTTCAATAAGTACATTCTATCTATACACAACGTATTTGATTACATCAAGTAGGCGATTGTATTAAAGCCTCTATGTAAGGAGAAAAATTTTCAGATTTCAAATAAAAATTTGAAGTCACTTCATTGTGTCCAAATACTTCATAAATGTATTAAAATTTTTTATTGAAGGAAAAAAGAAAACTAGAAAGTGAAGACATTCTAGATAGCCTTGCCAAATGATAATAGCTTGACAATAGCCTTCAAGTCACTCTGTTCACACAGAAGGCATCACCTACGTTCTTCATCTTTGTTGACGGGTACAGGCATGTGACCACGTTTAATCAAGAATAACTAAACCGAGCTTTGATTTTGATCCTGAGCGACCTCTTTTCTTTCTTTTGTCTTGAATAATGATATACCCATACTTTGCTATGAGTACCTTCCTTTCTATTGTTGGGAGGCACGCATTCAGATAGGCAGCTAGGCCACAAGACAGCTAGGTCATCATCCACTCAGGTTTGCTTTCTTAAAAGAAGAAGACAAAGGGACACACAGATCATGGGCTTGTCCAAAGGGAAAGCAATATAAGAAGGGGATAAGAAGGTGTCCATCTGCTGGTAGAGAGTCTTGAAGGAAATCAAACCTGCTGACACCTTCCTCTAGGACTTCCAGCATCCACAAGTGAGTGAAAACAAACTTCTTTTCTTTAGGTCACACGAGGTGTGCCTGTCTGTTTTGGTTGCATGAGGGAACTAATTTAAATTATTTTTCCAGTTGTTCATCAGTTCCTTCTTAGGTAACTTTGCTTATTATGTGACCAGTTAAAGAAGTAGCTTAAAGCTACAGCTTGACTAGGACATATAATATAGTAGAAAATCAAGTGACACGGTACACCTTCAAGTGAGTATTAAGTATTTTCTTAACATTTCATTGAGGGCCATTTGATCACTTCTGAGCAAGGGAGTAAAAGAAAGAGCAAGCATGGTAGCTTTCAGTGATGTCTTTCCTGCCTAGCAAAGCCTAATCCTGACTTGAAAACATCACTCAACCGGACATAGAAGGGCCAGCGAGATAGCTCAGCGGTAACAGCGATTGCTTAGGTAAGTACAGAGGCCAAAATCCCATCCCTGGCACTGCATGCCACACTGGTTCCACCCTTGGGTGTGCTGAGTGTGGGCATGGCAGTGCACACCTATAATCCTAGCACTAGGGAGGCAGAAAACAGGAGGATCACTACAAGTCTGAGCTGCATAGCGAGATCCTGCACACACAAAAACGAATTTTATAGTTTATCACTCTGTCTTCATCACTTCCTCATGACTAGGACAAACTACCTGACACTCAAATTTAAAAGATGAGCCGCTTAACTTACACTTCAGACATTTTAGTGCTTGCATGCTCAGCAGTATGATGAAAAGGCCCAGGGAGATGAATGCTGCTTCCCTCATGAAGTGCAGGGAGGAGCCATGAAGGGAGCTAGGACCCTTTAGGTGGTGCTTCCAGGGGCTCTCTTTGCTGACGGCCTCCCCAAATCAAGCCGGTAGTGGGGTCTCTGCAAGCTGATCTTCTCACTTCCCAGCATTGAGATAGCTGCCTCATCCTCTTCATGGATGCTCTCTCTTTTTTTTTTTTTTTGTCTTTTTGAGACAGGGTCTCACTATGCAGTTGAGGCTGGTCTTGAGCTCACTTTTGTGGCCCAGGCTGGTCTCAAACCCGCAATGATCCTCCTGCCTCAGCCTCCCGAGTGCTGGGATTACAGGCGTGCGCCACCACGCCCGGCCTTTGGATGCTCTCTCTTGAGCTCCCATCTCTGAAAGCAAGAGTCTTTGAAGGAGTACCGAGAGGTAAACATGTGCTCCATCCCAAGAAGGCAGGCCAGCTGCTTTCTGTTACCTGAACATATTTACAGCCAAACACTGGTTAATGGAACAACAGTCTAGGTTTTGCTGTGAAGGTGTCTCGAAGGCAGGAACAAAGCACATTTTCAACTCACTTTAAGTAAGGGCAATTATTCCAGCTAATATAGCTGAGCCTCATTCGATTAGTTGAAAATCTTGGCAAGAAAAGATACTGAGGATTTTTTTTTTTTTGTATTTTAAGGAAGGGTGTACAAGGTGTGCAGGGTCTCACTACTAGACTGGACTCAGTGATTTACCTGTTTGCAGCCTCCCAAGAGCTGGGATTAAGGCACGCACCACCACACCCAGTCTCAATTACCATCTCAGCACGCCCCATGGGTGGGGCCCACACGGCAGCCCCAGGGATCGAGCCCTGTCCCCTGCACCTGCTTGCAGGCGCTTTAATCGGCTGAGCTATTTGGCCAGCCCTCTTTGCATCAAAAGATGATTCTCTCTGTCCACCGAACAACTTCTGTGCATGTGTAGCAGCTCGAGCCTATAGCGGGCAGTTCCACTTGTTCTTTCCAAGGGGTCCAGTGCTCATATTTTGAACCTGCCCTCTTAGCTCTCACAATTTTGTAAGCTAATCCTTCCAATAAATCTCTTAGCGTCTATCTTCACTTGGTCCTGATTTTATGGTTGAACTTCGAGTCATACAGGTTTTGAAATGAACTGGTTTAGAGAAACAAAATGATAAGCAATTAATTTTATGAATTAGTTCTGCGTGGCTGGGAATTGGCTCGCTACACTAATTAAGTTTGTGCTTATGACCCTGTTTTCAGTGATAAAAAGAGCATTGGGTGTTTATGGTAAGATGTGTCAAAAAAATACGCAAAATATTGTGACTAGATACTCTTAATCAAGGATCTATAGAAAATGAGTGAGTGATCATATTTTGTTTGCCTTAGAAAGTTTTGGTCACATTAAGGAGTTGAGCGGCATTTCTAGTTGCTTCTCACTGCTCTGTAGAAATGTGAGAAAACAACAAAGAATGAACTCAGAGATTGAAGCTTCTTTTTATTCATTTATTTGTTTATTATTGATTTTGTTTTTTATTAATATTAATGAGAAAGAAATAGCAATGAGACAGTTTCACAACAGGTTAGTAGGAAAGATACAATTAATACATTGCATATTGTTGTCTTCATAGTAGTGGTTGAGAGTACAAGATGCAGACAGGATATCCTGTCTAAACACTATTAGCACGAATCTTTCTTCTCATTGAGCAAAGAGAAAGTAGCTGCATACGTAGGCCAGTAGTCCATAACAGTAGTGGGTTATCAGCACAACTGGCGATATCTGCAGCTGTTGGGTTTGAGCCTTTTACAGCTCAGCATCTTGCTATTGTTTTACTTCATGGTTAGACTTTTCTGTTGGATGGTTAAGACCAAGTTAAAGCAAGGCCTATGTGACAAAAAATGTAACTTTTGTATTTGAAAAGGTTAGCCAAATCCCCTCAGGATTTACCTTGAAACCATGTACAGTGTTTTGTAGATCTTTTGTCAGTGTCAGCCATCTGGATGAGTCACAGTCGTTGCTTGACCAGTTTGCTCTCTGTGAAAGCCTGAGAGAGTATTTTCTCTCTAAGTGATTCTCCTTAGGCATAGTGTACATCACTGATCACTTTCCTCGTGGTCCCATAATCTCCTTGAACAGGAAATTTGGGGCATTACTGAGTTATAGACTGTAATAGTACAGGTTCTCTTATGTCCTGAGTTCTCACTGACCTGGGAGGGCTAGGGCCAAAATATTGGCTATCCTTGTAGCCCTTCTTTTTCTCTAATGTTCTGGTCTGCCAACTTAAGTTGCTAACTATCCAGAAGAGAAGCTTAATGATATTATTCCCTATATAACATAGGCACTTGAGCTTAACATCACTATCGTTCCAAAAATAAAATGCCTCAAACATAACATGGCGAAGGTTTTTTTTCATCAATCATTGATACTCTAAACTTTAAATCCCTATAGAAAGTAAAAAATATAATTATGCATTTTTACGTAGAAATTAAGGAATTTAACTGTTTACAAAATTGTAGAGGTACACTCCTATGGTATATTTTCCTTGTCTCTTATTCACATTTATTACCTTTTTTTTTCTTTTTTGGGGGGCCTGACTCAGGGGTACCTTAGGAGTGGGTGTGGGGATTGAACTGCCATCCCCTGTGCCTGACTGGGATTGCCTGTGAAGGTGCTTAAACCACTGAGCTAACCTGAAAGCCCCTACTTCTATTACCTTTTTTTTTTTTTGAACAAACATTTACTGGAGATAGAATATAGCAATAACTGATATGGCTTTGGAAGCAGTACGTCTTTAGGAGCCCAGAATGATAGATATTCCTACCATGGTATTAGTATTACACCTTGCTATTCTCAGTGCAGTTGCTTAGTTGACATATATCAGTGTAGTGTATATAATCAGGTTGAGAATCCCACCAATCAACTGCTAGCTTCAAAAATATGTTGGAGATTTTACAAACTTTGTCTTAACTATTTTGTGTATATAAGTGCATGGTTTTGCCCCTGCCATGTTTCCTAACTTTTCTCATTGCTCTCTCTTCATTGTTTAATTCTTAAATTCTTGCTTTCCATTCAACTGTATTGTACCTTTCCATTTTTATTTCTTCTTTTGAGTTCTTATAGTAGAGAGACTATGTGATATTTACACATGTAGGTCTGGTTTATTTCACTTATGAGTATATCTTCAAGTTGCATCCACTTATATATGAATGTTTCAAGTTTATTATTCTTTATAGCTGAGTAATACTCCATTGCATAAAAACTACATCTTTTTCATCCATTCTTCAGGTTACAGGCATTTTGATTGTTTCAAACATTTGGCTACATCTTGTTTACAAGAATTGGCTATGTTTATAGCAGAACAAATTATTTTTCTGTAAACATAGGTGCACAAATATCATTATGATATGTTGTTTTCAGTTCTTTTGGGCAAATGCTCAGTAGGGAGATAGCTGGATTGAATGGGATTATCAGTCCTAGTTTTTAAGGAGTCTTCACACTGACCTCCAGAATGGTTACACCAGTCTATATTCCCATCAGCAGTGGTGAAAGGTTCTATTTTCCCTACAGCCACTCCAATATTTGTTGTTGGTTCATTTCTTCATGGCAGCCATTCTTTCTGGGGTGAGATAGTAAGTAAGTGTTGTACTAATTTGAATTTCACAGGAGTAGTTTTTCATGTATTTATTAGCTTCTAGTATTTCTTTCTCTGAGAAGTGTGAGTTCATCTTGGATGCCCATTTCTGGATTGGGTCTTTAAATTTGGGGGCCCTAATGGCTTTTAGTTCTTTGTAAATTCTAGAGAGAAGACTTTTATTTGAGTGCTTATTAGTTAAGATTTTTTCCCAAATTTGTGGGTTGTCTTTTCACTCTATTGATAATTTCTCTTGACATGCAAAAATTTCTCAACCAGAAGAGCTCTCAGTTGTTATTTCTTGCAAGTATTACCCATGCAGTTTGATTTTTGTTGATAAACTTTTTGCCTGCCCCTATGTCTTTAAGATTTCCTCCTACATTTTCTTTTAGGAGATTTAATTTTTCTGTTTTAATACTTAGGTCTTTAATCCATTTTTACTTTAGTGAATGGTGATAGACCTGGGTCAAGTTTTAGTTTTTGGAATGTAAAAATCCAGTTTTTCCAGCACTATTTGTTAAAAAGGCTATCTTTCTGCCAATGAAAATGTTTGGCCCCTTTGTCAAAAATAAGGTGGCTGAGTGTGTTTGTGGTTGCTTCTTCATCTTCTAGTCTATTCTATTGATCCTCAGCTCTATTTCTTTGCCAATACTATGCTGACTTTATCATAGTAGGTTTGTAGTATAGTTTCATGTCAGGAATTACAATGCCTCTTTTATTTTATTTTATTTTATTTTTATTTTTATTTTTTTATAATGCCTCTTGCCTTGTCTTTGTTGCTTAGGATTGTCTTTACCATTCTAGGTCTTTTCTGGTTCTGAATAAAATTTAGGAATGATTTCTTTAAGTGTGAGGTATGTTGATGGTATTTTGACAGGGATTGCATTAAATCTGTATAACAGTTTTGGGAGTATGGCTATTTTTACAATGTTGGTTGTTCCTAATCAGGAACAGGGAATATTTTTCCATTTTCTGAAATCCTCTACAGTCTCTTTTTTTTCAGAGTACTATAGTTTTCACTGACTAGATCTTTTACTTCTTTAGCTAGATTAATTCCTAACTATTTCCTCAGTGCTATTGTAAAAGGTATTATTTCTCTAATTTCCCTCTCAGTGTGTTTGTTATCTGTGTAGAGGAATGCTATTGACTTTTGGGTATTGACTTTGTACCCTGCTATGCTACTGAATTTGTGTATTACTTCTAATAGCTTCTTTACGGAGTGTTTTGGACTTTCCAAGTAGAGTATCAAGTCACCTGCAAGTAGTGATAGTTTAACTTCTTTATGTCTTCTTATTCCTTTTATTTCTCTCTCTTGTCTAATGGCTCTAGCTAATGATTTCAGAGCTCTATTGAACAGGTATAATTGATTTTAAAAGAATAAAAAGTAGTAAAAACATTGGAAATGGTACAGAATTTAGGAATTCAACAATGGTTGATATATTTCATGATGTTATTTTCAAATTAGTTGTTCAAATTATAAAATATAAGCATGCAAAATTGGTCAAAAATTAAGCATTAGCTGCTCCTTTCAATAGATCAGTAGAAATCAGAAGTCTCATTACCCAAACTACCCTTTGTACATACGTGTACATTTTTTTCACTCCTTTTTTTCTCCTTTCACTCATCCCAGTTGAGGGAAAAGAGAAAAGAAAGAAGCTCCTAGCCAGAGTCTCACATAAAATATCTAAACGACTCTATATCAATTCTGAATTATTCTTATTTCTTGAATGCAGGGATATGTTTTCTGAAAATAAAACCTGCGCTCTCCTTCTGATTGGGGTATGCCACTGACTGCATTCCCAAGCAGTCATAGTATTTTCTGTTAAAGTTAGGGCATTGTTAGGAAGGAGTAGGATCCTGAACGTAAATGCAGAAAGTGCAGATACAGAGGGCTATGGAGATAGCAACTACCAAACCCTGCTATGGTGTCCTCTGCAGGTAGAATGCTCCTGCTAACCGTGCTTGAAAAGATAAGCCCATTTTTGCATGAAAAGCTTGGTCACTGCTGTTCTCCTCAAGACCTACTTTTGTGTCATTCTCTTTTTTTTCTTTTTTATTTTTTTCTTTTAAGACATGGAAATTACCTCAACCTTGGTGACCTAAATTATATGCATTTTAAATCTTATAGTTCTTTAGGTTAGGAGTAATTGTGCTAGTGCCTGCAATTTATTTATTTATTTATTTATTTATTTATTTTTATTTATTTTTTTCTTGTTTCAGAACTTTTGTTTATTCATTCATTTTTTATGGCCGGCTCAGCCTGTCCTGAGGGCAGGGCTGGCGCAGCATGTGGTGCCGAGGATCGAACTGCGGTCCCTGAAGCTGCCCAAGCAGGCGCTTTAGACCACTGAGCCATCCCGCTGGGCCCAGTGCCTGCAATTTAAATGAGTGGAATCTTACGGCATACATTGTTTATTTTAGCTTTTCTCCATTTTATATCAACTTTATTTATATTGCTTATAGTTTGCTTCTATTTTTGTTTAACATTCCATTATGTGAATAGGCTAAACATTTAGGTTAATGTTCACGGACATTTGCTGAAAATGGCAAGATAATGTGTTCTGTAGGGTGCTCTGATACATATGCTCTTTTTGTTCTGACCTTGAAACATGAGAGCACCAGCAGGTATACAGAGATGAATGAGTGTGACTGTATTCCAAAATAAACATTGGGGTAGGTTTGGCTCATGAATGATTCCTGAACATTAGGGTTGTTTCTTTTGGTGCTATCAATGTAATAAAAAGCAATGTACTATCATTTTTAATAAATTTTACTAGTATATATTTATGACATAATAAATACATTCATTTTTGAGAATTAGTACATATAATGTCATATCTTGATCAGTTTTTATCTCCTTCCACTTAGCCTTTGCTAAGTTTAAAGTGTCTATCTCCCTGGTTCCTATAATTTCTCATTTATTTTGTTCTTGAACTTATTTAGGATTTTTGCTTCCACCTAATTATCTATTTCATTGCCGTTTGTCTCAGTCTCTTATAAAATCTCAAGAGATGAGCAAAATGAAGACTATTTTCTGCTAGAGTGTAACTTGTAGTTGTAACCTGTTGACCTGTACTTCTGCTTGCAATGGAATCCTTCTTTTCAACTGGAACTTCTGAGCCTGGGCTTTACTATTTGCATTCCCAGTTGCATTCAGGTCTTCTGAACTCTAATGACAATTTCCCTTCCAGCACTACCACAAGTTTCTAGAGATTCTCCTGCTTATACCTCCAAACTTACCCAAACTCTTCCTATAAACCAGTTCCAAAGATTCTAGATCCACATGCTTATCTGTACTCTCAAGAGTGATTCTGCTTCTGTGATACCACTTTCCTGCACTAGCTAGCTTTTCCCATCCCTGGAATAATATACCTGGCACACACAATTTAAAGAATGTTTAATTTGGCTCATGGTTTTAAGGAGTTCAATCCATGGTACAGGCAGAAATTGCACAGTAGAAAGTCATGGCAGACAAAAACTGTGCACTCCTTAGCAGTCAGAAAAATGAGAAAAAAGAGGAACCATACCGGAAGATATACCCTTCAAAAGCATGGGTCCAGTGACACATGTCTTGCAACTTGGTCCTACTGCCCAGCAGCACATTTAGCTATGAACTCATCAGCAGTTCAACGCCCCACTGATGAGCTCAGGACCTCCATGACCTTCCCCTTCCCAAAGTCCCACCCCTTAACTCATGAGATTGTGGGAGGCATTTCAGATCTAAACAGTAATATGATTTGAAATGACAGAAGACTTAAACATTAGTGTTTTTAAAGGAATCAGTTGAATTTGGCTTAACATTGAGAAAAAATTTTAAAATTTGTAAAAAATATGATGAGTTCTTCATTGCTTTTACACGTGAAAATTTTGATCATCAATATGGCATTGATAGGAAGAGAGTGTTCTCCATTGAGAACTAGATTTATATAGCTAATCCAAAGTATCTTAAAATGCAAGCTGCATGAGTACAAGTTGGTAGCATTATTCTAAGACAGGATAATACATTCTATGTCTATTCAACATTACTTTTGTGAACATAAAATATGAATATACTTATGATGATTTTAAACATTCATAATGAAATAAATTTTGTTAAAATGCTTTACCTATCAGGACATCAAATCCTAATTGGTAAGAATCTTCCAGGCTCTACTCAGTTCACATCCCATTGTGAAAGTAACTTGAAGGCATCCTTTAAGTCAACATTGTCAGAAGATAATAAAAAGCTCTACTGAAAACTAATGAAATGCACTGAACATAGCAAGAACTATATTTGTGACACATCTATGCTATATATACATTATCTTACTATAAAGTGGATACTTGGCATTCTATCATTCCTCTTCACAAAGAGAGTGAAAAAATTAATGCAAACAATTACTCAAGAAACTAAGATAGGGCTGGAGATGCAGTTCAGTGGTACAAATGCCTACCTGGCAAGTAGAAGGTCCTAAGTTCCATTCCCAGTACCAAAACACAAACAAGCAAAAACTAAGATAGTGCTTCTGGCTTGGGTTCATTTTTTCCTAGAGACTAATAACTATTTCCCTTTTTTTTCTGTTTTTATTGGCATTTCATGTCTTTTCACCTGACTCATAATATTTTCTGCACATTTCTCTCAAGTTCTGTGAATTTTAGTGTTCAAAATTCATACCTTTATTATTTAGTTTTAATGAAAATTCAATTCTTCCACTAATATTTGCATAATGGCTGGTCCTATGCTTGGTTTTCAACAAGGAATAACAGTCTTCCTCTTAAGTTTCTTTTTGTATTTTGGCTTTCTTGCTTCAGTAATTGCAAAATCTTTACCTATTACTATTTTTAGGAAGAGCAATGACTTCTTACCTAGGAATGAACCTGATATTTGATTTGCTTTACATTGTAGGAAAAATAGATCTTATAAAACATCCTATAGAAATGATAGCATTCCTCAGTTAAGAGTATGTTTGCTTTTGATGATTTAATACTAAATGCTGTTTAGTTTTCAAAAATAGTAACCTGTAACATGGAGTACAAATGCTAATTTAGAATATCATTAATTAAACTTTGAATGATACATTCCTTTTGTCTCTTGTTCCTTGAGATTTCTGGAGTCTTTTCCAAACAAGGGAAAAAAAAAAAAAAAAGATCCCTAGTAATTGATCCTAGACAAACAAGAGGAAAAGTGCTTTCTTTTTTTGATTCGTTTTCTTTTGCATTTGGTCGGTTTATTTTATTTTCAGATTTACCCAAATGAATAGCATAGGGTGAATCCAACTTCAGTTTCTTGCTTTCCTTTCAGGTGCTAATTTTATGAACTTTTAGAACAGAAAGAATCCTGAGCAGTGAGATTTCAAATTTTGTTCTTGCTCTTTAGCTTATCCTGTGTGAAACATTTTTAATTGGTATAGGTCAAGTTACAGGCTCCCAGAGCTCTGGACATTAAAGACTGTCTGGGTCCTAATATGAAAAAATTGTCTTTTCTTCTTGATACCTAGTAAAATTCACACTGAGAGACTGCTTTAATTAGTTTTATTTAAAGGAATCTAAAATGGGACCATTAAAGGAACAAGTTTCAACTGTTCAACTGGACATCTCCTTCACACTTGCTTTGCAACGTATGGTGCTTGGGTGAGCTGAGTTAGTGTGGGTGCCAGCAAAGTGGTAGAGGTGGGCATAAAGTGAGACGTTCTTAGCATATGACCTTCTACTTTAAAAAACATTAGCTACATTTTCTGAGCACATAGATGGTCATGAATATAACAGATTCTTCAGGTATAGCACTGTAGATAAATTACTGTATAAATGATCCTAAAATTTACGTTGAAATGTGACTGGCACAAATATGTTAAAGTAGAATGCAATTTGGTGAAGACTGACTACTTTTTCTATATTCATTGCAAAGATCATAGTGCCAATAACTGCCTTGTATGAAAACCTACATGCAGCATTTATAGTTATATTTTTATTTGTTTTTCTGTAGTATATACCAAAAAACATACATTGTTTTTTTGTGCTTTAAATGTGAACAGTATGATGCATTTTGTGATTAAAAGCTAAACACGTTTATTGAACAGATCGTATGTTTGTTTAACTTGAGAAATACCTTATATATGGGAAAACACAAAAATGAGCAATTTTCATACTGCTGTTTTTTTTTTTTAAACAGGCCAATATTAGTTAACATTCTACTAGATTTAAATATAAGTGCTTAAGTGCTTTTGCTTCAGCTATTTATAAATGCTTTTTAATTAGTCTGATGGTAAGTACTTCATGGGACACTATAGCCTGAGGTGACCAGATGGCAGAATTACAAGATATGGAGCTCAGAAGAGCTCAGAGGTCATTTAATTCTACATCTTAACTTTAGGGAGGTGAAATCTGGGCCTCAGAGCTGTGGTTTATATTTTAAAGAATCCGTTTTTAAATGAATGAGTTTTAGACAGACAAATGAGTCTATGATGAATAGACACAGAAAACCAATTTGCTTATGACATTGTGTTTAACATTCTAAACAAATGAAGATAGAACCCATGGGAAGAGTTATGATACAGAGTGCATTAAGTCCTTGATGTTGCAAGTCATAAAATGACATTGCTGTAGATAGTGATTTCTAATTCTCAGAGGAGGAAATGTCATTTCCTAAGTAACTATAATTGGTTTTCAAAAATGACATCTAGGATGTCAAGGTATACATTATGTACAGTAGGATTTGCTATTACAAATAAACAAGATAGTCCATTCACATGGTTTCTCATTCTTTTGTGTACCATTTAGCTTAAAAAAACCCGGCAATTTCTTTCAATGAGCTTGTCAATGTGATGTTTTTGTTTTGTCACATTTCTTTTTTTAATGGAATTGTGCATACAAATATATGACAAAATTTCCAAGTCGCCCTTAGAAAATGGTGTAAGTTCCTTGATGCCTAATTTGATCGGAATGTTTTATTTATTTATTTTAGTAAGAAATTGCATTTTAGGATAGGTTATGATGTAGCGGCAGTAAAGTAGGTACCAGAGTGATCTGAGTTCTTCAATGTTTATACAAGTAGGGATTGATAATAAAAAGTAGAAATTCTCAGAGGACAGAATTCCAGTAGATTGGCATGTGCATGTAGATAGAGACCTTTTGCCTGCCTGCGCCAACTGGATACTTCCCTGCCTGGAGCCCAGCAACCCACACGAGTGTACTTAGGGATTTTTTCAGACCCCAAACCTGGCACCTCCTGTGGAACCCTGCAGCAAAATTCCCTGCAGAGAGACTGGGTTCAGACCTTCCAAGCCAATCCAGGAGCTGAACATCTTGCCAGAGGAGCACAGCTGGTTCACTTCCATGAGCAACAGCAGGAAGAAGCGGAGCACAGCAGCCAGACCCAGCCAGCACATCAGGACAAGTCCAACTTGGTTGACCGGGACCCATATTTCAGTAAGTGCTAACCACATAACTGTACCAGAGCTCTACACCAAAGGGCAAAGGACAGTGCCACACAAGATCACAAAGAGAAGGAGCAAGATGCCATCTCAGGCCCCACCCCCACCCAGAATAAATGCAGGAGACACTAACAGAAGAAACTGGGAATCACATAGCTGTAACCTTGGAATTAATAGCATCTGAAGTAAAGAAACAAATGCAGACATATATAGAGGAAATCAGAACAGAAACTACCTCTGAAATACAAAAGAGGTATATGAATTAATAGTGTTGGAAGTAAAAAAACAATTGCAGAAAAGTATAGGGAAATCAGATCAGAAATAATCTCTGAAGTTAAAAAAAAAAAGAAATCTCTTAATTGATTGCATTTGAAGTAAAGGAACAATTGCAGAAAGGCAGAGAGAAAATCAGATTAGAACTAATCTCTGAAGATTTCCAGTAGATTGTTAACCATCAGATAAATGACACAAAATGTAAAATATGAATAGTTTAAAAATTATTTTAAATTGGCAATTTTTTTCTTTTCTTAATATTATGAATAGTACATCTTTATCACGAGCAATTTTTTAATCAGACACATAATTGAATAGATTTTTGGAATTATAAATTTCAAAAATAAAATATTATTAATTATTTGCATCAAATGAAATAGAAAACTTTAATGTTGAACTATTTCTTTTCTTCTCTGCATTTTCAAGAGTTTAATGTTATGTGGCATTAAGATTAATTTATTATTTTATCAAAACAACTTGACTTTAGAGATTATTTTGACATTTATGTTAAAATTTATAAACTGTTTCAAAAAAAAAAACAGGATACAATTATTAGGGGAAAGAAAGTTTCTGTCTGAAAAAGGGTCACATGGGAGCCTGAGTGAGTTGCCAAGGAATCTGTCTTTTTAAGGGATTTTTATAGAACAAAATCATGAGGAGAGGCAGGTCTAAGGTGGGGAACATGGGAACCCACAAGACGAGCATGAGATATACTAAAACTATGTTTAACCAATAACATTACAAGCACAATTGCTCAGGTAAAATTCATTATATTGGGATCAAATAGGGAAGGCAGTAGTAGCCAGCAGACATGAATACAGAGCATGGGCTTTTCCTATAAGGCTTGAGTTAGTGGCTCTTCCTGGCTTTTTCAAGGTGACTGATATCTATTTAGAATACCAATCCCTGGTGTCCATTCCTAGGAAGGCATATGGCTGTGTTTGTTCAGTCTTTTGTCTTGAGGTCTGGCCCACAGCAGGAGTGTCTTTCTATCCCTCAGTTGCAAGTAAACTTTTGAATAATCAGATTTTAATTATAAAATTAAATTTTGTAATATAAAGAACATCTATATTATCACTATTAAATTTTTCATACTAATTTTTTGGGGTATTTAACATCTCAATTTTATTATCAGTCAGCTTTCAACAATAAATATTGTTAGTCATTTTGAGAGTTCCTTTTTCATTGTTAGGACAAAATACCCAACACCTACAAGTTCAAAAAGGAAAGTTCTGTTTTAGTTCATAGTTATAGAAACTTCAGTCCATAGTTAGCTGGTTCGAAGGGAGTGGGGCACAGCAGAGGGGCATCGCAGAGGAGAAAAAGTTCATGGTACAGCAGGCAGAAGGCAGCAGGTAAGAAGCAAGCCTCCATTGCCATTTTTTTCTTTTTAAAATTACTTTTAATAAGAAATAACAATGTGACAGTTCCAAAACACATTAGTAGTACATTTCCAGTGTTTCATACAATGCATATTGTTGTCCTCCTAGTAGTTATACAGAGCACAGGGCGTAGATGTTACAATTTTTCTAATCATTGTTGATACGATAATTTTTTCCCATTGAACTAAGAGAAAGTAGTTATACACATAATCCAATGTTCCATAATTGCAGTGGGTTATTGGCAAAACTAGCAATGATCGAAGCTGTTGACTTAAGCCTTTTACAGCTCAGTATACTAATCTAGCTTTACGTTTTATGCCTCATGGTTAAACTTTTCTGCTAGATGTATGCTGCTTCTAGTGTAATTTCAGTAAATGGTTGGCTTACAGGGAAACAAAAAAGGATATTAAATGAGAGTAAGAGACTAGAAAAAATACCATAGGTTTGAAGGGCTACACTTTTGTATATGATTAGTTTCTAAATTTCTGTGTAAAAATGTGTATCTGCTTTTATCACATTCTATAGAGATTTATCAGAATATCAATGATTGAAAGATAATACCAATTTCAAGTTGTCTAAGATGTTTGATGCTCAGTGTCTAGTGATGTTAAACTCAAGTACTGATGTTATAGAGTAATAGTATCACTAAGCATTTCTTCTGGAGAGTTAAGAATATAAGTTTGCAGGCCAAAAAGTAGAGAAAAAGAAGGGCTACAAGGATAGCCAATATTTTGGCCCTAGCCCTTCAAGGTCAGTGAGGACTCCGGATATAAGAGAACCTGTGGTATAACATCCTATAACTCAGTGGTTTCCCAAATTTTATGTTCAAGGAGATTAAGGCACTACAGAGGAAACAAACTGAAGATACCCAGTGTGCCAAGAGAGAGTCACTTAGGGAGAAATCTTTCTCTCAGGCTTTCACAGAAAGTAAACTGGTCAAGCAATGACCATGACTCATCCATTTGGCTCACACTGACAACAGTTGTACAAAGCACTGTGCATGGTTTGAAAGTAAATCCTGAGGGGATTTGGCTGACCTTGGAAGATCCAAAAGTTACATGTTTTGTTATACAGGTCTTGCTATAATTTGCCCTTAAAATTTTTATAATTTAAATTCTTTGAGTTCATTTCTCAGCTGGAATATGTCTGAATAATTGCTCTGTCTTAGTTACTTTTCTCTCATTGCTGAGACAAAATGTCAGATGCCCGAAGTTTAAGGAAGGGAAGGTTTATATAGCTGACAGCTTGTAGAGGTTTCCATTCACGACTGCTGGCTTCAAGGCAGGATGGCACATGGTACAGGGGCATCAGATGATGTCAGTAGATGACAGCAAATGTAACACAAGCAAAGGCAAAACAAGCCTCTTTCTGACTCTTACCTCGTCCAGACTGCTGAGAATAGGAGGTGTGAGTCCAATCAGTGTACCAATCTGGGAATCACCCAGCTGTAATTGCAGCAGCCTTCACCACAGTATTGTACTAGGAGTCAGTCACACGCCCTTGATTCATTCAGCTTCTTCTAAGAAGTGACACCGCTCCCCCCCACCCCCCCCCGACACACAACATGAGCTCTGAGTGGACATCCAGGCACAAACCATAATATTCTCAAAAGAGAATTTAGGTGTTATACCATTGCTTGTCTAATCTAACTTTCTGTTTCTTTCGAACATGTAAGGAAGATTAATTGGGCATTAAATTTTGGTTTCAGAACCATTGCCTCTTCTTTTTTTATTTTTTTATTTCTTAATATTTATTTTCAGCACAATAGGTTACTGAGAAAACATTCTAAAATTGTGCAATTTTCTTTTTTTAAACGAAGTATAATGCACAAACCCCTCCCAAACAGCATATTTACATTTACAATTTTCCTTCAGGACAGAAAATGAGGAATGGAGAGAGATGAGACAACAAACTGCTGTTTTTCATTGTAAGATGGTAAGATAAATCTATGTACATGCTGTTATTTCAGCAAAATTAAAATTTAAGCTGTAAAATGGATTATTTCCACAAACATTTTTGGACTTAATTTAATTATTCTGAGATGATGTCCTAACCTAGAAATTGCAATTTTCTATTATTGTTTCAGAACCTTTGTTTGTTTATTCACTCATTTTCATGGCCGGCTCAGCCCGCCCCAAGGGCAGGGCTGGCACAGCATGTGGTGCCGGGGATCGAACCGCGGTCCCTGAAGCCGCCCAAGCTTCCCCAAGCAGGCGCTTTAGACCACTGAGCCATCCCGCTGGGCCCCGAAATTGCAATTTTCTAGAGGGGCAAAAATCTTCTTAAATATGTTGACACAATTCTTGAGTGAGTCAAAGAAAAATCTGTGCCACAACCTTTAGGGTTTGTTGAACTCTTTAATCTCATTGAGTACAAATGGATCCTTTTTGTATTATGTTCTATATACACTGTCCATTGCCTCTTCTAATAATTGTTTTCTCCTGATAAGTGTGGTCTGACTCCAAACTGAACAGTATTTGTATTTTTTAAGTGAAGACATTTTTTTCTTTTGTGTGTGGTAATTGCATGTCTTTTAAAACATAGACTTTTAAAATATAAGATTAAAAATTGTTTCTATCCTATGTATAGCTGAAATTTGACCCCTTAGAATATTTATCTGAAGAATGATAACTTGCTTCATTGCAATACTTATTCCATCATTCTTAACTATTGTTCAGCCGCCACGTGCTGTGTAATTTCTTATAACTGTAGGTGTCTTACAAATCTCTTTCCCTTTGTCATGCCTATTCATCTCTGAAGGTTGAGTTGCAGGACAATTTCAAGAGTTAAGAAACTCCTGTAGTTTTAAATTGTGTTAAGCGTTCTTTTTTCTGTTTATTCCTGTCTCCATTGTATTTGATAATTTCACAATTGAATTTTTAATTTCTATGCTATCCTTTTTCATTTCGTAAGGAAATCTACTTTCATGATGGCTTCTTTAATGTGAGAAAGCTGCAATGTTTTATTGAACATTATTGGTAACAAGCCATCTATAATTTTCCATTGTTTTCTCCTGTTCATTGATTCTGTATAAAAGTATTTCATTCTGCCTTTGCAAAGGCAAGCAGAAACATTAAAATGGCACCTGAGACTTGGAGGAAGTTGTATTTATGTCAGTGGGTGCTGAGCAGGATCATTCTCAAAATATCAGGCCCTGATCTGGGGATTATACAGGATATGTAAACAGGAAGTACGGAAGTCAGTTGGGGACCGGTTTATGCAGGATGCATCACAGTGGACAGCTATGAGTTGCATGGACCAGCCACTTCACAGAGACAGAAGTAACTGGATTTGGAAGAAGAACCTGGGCCACTAAGAAACTGAAGCATACTGGGTTGGGGAGCGGTTAGCATTTTCTCTTATACTTTGAAGTATAATTTTCCATATATTTTGTGACTTTATATTTTTGTTATTTGCCTATCATGACACACTGGCATAATGTCACTCTAGTCCTCTTCTGATCTTCTCTGGGCTATTAAACCTGATTCAGGCTTGTACTCGTTACTTCCCTGTTATTGGAGCAAATAGCAAGCATCTAAAACTCAAAGGAGAGGGTAAACTTGTTTCACAGTTTCAGTGGATTGCATTGAAAATCAGCTGGCTCTCAGGGAGAAACATCATGGCCAAAGGGCATAGTATAGCAAAGGTGCTAAGGAAGGCATGAAAAGGCCGAGATAGACTCCCAGTTCACACCCACAGGCACAGTTTGCTACTCACTGCTAGCTTTCAAACCAATCAAGTTAACACTCCATCGTATCACCCATTTTCTTAAAGTCATAACCAAACATATCTTGATAAACTATACTTAATCTCTAAATAAATATAGGGTCATAGCTTCACTATCATGATGCAACGATGCTTCACAAAACTGAAACATAATAACGTCATCAGTGAAGATTAAACAGTGCCGAGATTGCTGAAAAGTCAAGCTGAAGTCTCTACTGGTACTTAAAGCAAACTTTTGGGTGTGAACTCCCTTAAAAATTAAAAGCCAGGGGACTGGGGAAATAACTCAGAGGCATAAGAACCTGCCTGCCAAGTACAAGGTCCTGAGTTTGATCCCTCTCCCCATAAACTTGCCCAGGAATCAGGCATGGGGGCACAGGCCTGCAATTCCAGAATTCAGTAGGTTGAGATGGGAGAATCATTGTGAATTCAAGACCAGCATTGGGGCTTCAATAGTGAACACAAGGTCAGCCTCAGCTGTATACAGAAACCCTGTCTCAATTAAATAAATAAATAATAAATAAATAAATAAATAAATAAATAAATAAATAAATAAATGGCAGTTACATAGTCCCAAGGTACAAAAGCGCGGAGTAAATATTCACATTCCAAAAAAGAAGGAATCAGGAACAGAAAAAATAGGACTGTCTTTTAGTTACTTTTTCCATTGCTGAGTCAAAATATTCAGTACCCATAGTTAAAGGAGGATAGAATAGGTTGCCTTCAACTCAAAGTTTGTAGAGATTTCTGTTTGTCTGTGGGCTGCCTCTGAGGAAGGGCAGCATGGGAGAGGGTAGAACTTCCCATTATCCACACCTGAAATAATGCTAAACCAATCAGTGGACTAATTCAGTTACTGTACCCTTAATCCATATTCATATACCCTAGATTCAGCTTGCTCCAAAACCCCCAGCTATGATCACATGGACTTTGGGGGGGATGTCTAGACAAGCCATAACGAGAACCAAAGCAAGACTGAGACCTAGTGGAGCAGTTACTGAGTCCTGCGGCTCCATGTGTGGCATTGCGGGCGTGTGATGATTTGTTGCAAGTTCAGAGGACATGGGTAGTCCCACCACTCTGGCCTTGCTGGTGGACCAGCATGGCCTTTCTCTTAGGCTGGATCTATTTCTAGCCTGTAGGTTTCCTTGGAAGACATTTTATGTTTCTGTCATCCCTGACTTCCTGGGGTCTCCCATCCACGTTTGGTTTCATTTCCCCAACTTGATGCAATGACTTTTCTGAGGCTCCTCGCCTTCCATCCCTTCCCTGAAATCTGCATGATTGCTTGCCTGGCTCCACAGCTCTTGTATTCTGCACATCTACAGAACCAGGATCACATGTGTGAAGCCACAGTTTTCTGACAGCTAAAGCAGTAGCCGTTCCCCCTGGGACCATAGCTACAGTGACATCTGGATGCCTGGAAGGCTGACTATGATGAGATGAAGCTCAGGAACCGGTTCTCAGCCCTTCTCCTGTGGGACTGTTCTCAAATAAATGGTTAACGATGCTGCACTGTGAGCCAGGCTCAGCTGGAGTCTTGCTGACTTCTGAGATGCCTACAAGACTTCCTTCTTAGCTTTGTTCAAAGTACTTTGTTTATTTTTAATGGTGGTATTCTTTAGCAACCACAACTCCTTTCACCCGACCTTTATAAGTGGTTCCTTATTGACCAATTTTAAAATTTCTCATTGTTTTTCTCCACTATATTTTGCCCCCAAATCTTACTACAGATATAACTGAAAGCATCCAATAGTACCCATGCCACAGCTTGAATGTGAAATTTTATCTCAAAAATCTGTGATTTCACACCCTTAATCTCCTGCAAACTCAGAACACTCGCTAAACATGTGCAAGTTTTGTTTGTTTATTTGTTTTCAGCAAGAGTGCGACATTCACAGTCTCTAGTCCAACTATCAGTGAAGTCCTATTCTGAGCCGAAATCTCTGTGCCTGGCATTTTCTGTCCATATTCTTATTAGCATTCTGGTCTTTTGAGTTCCCAGGATCATCCAGCTCCCTCTGTTCATAGCCCTCTGATGCTTCTCTTGCCTGAGACTCAAACCTCGTCCTCTGTTATACCTGTTCCAAAGGCATCTAAAGTTCATGGATATGGGGCCTGGCAGGATTGCTCAGTGGTCTAAAGCGCCTGCTTAGGAAAGCTTAGGCGGCTGCAGGGACTGTGGTTCGATCCCCGGCACCACATGCTGTGCCAGCCCTGCCCTCAGGGCAGGCTGAGCCAGCCATAAAAATAAACAAACAAAGAAACAGAAGTTCTGAAACAAGAAAAAAAAATTAAATTAAAAAAAATAAAGTTCATGGATAAAAACAGGGACAGCAATGGCTCCCTTCCAAATACAAACTTCCTATGATAATTATTTTCCCATTGCTGGGATCCTATCACCAACACACAAAACTTAGAGGAACAGAGGCTTAAGTTGCCTCATGGTCTTAGCATTTTGGGTCCCTAATTGGCTGGCCCTGAGGCAGGAGCATCATGACAGAAGGGCGTGGCAAACGTGCTCACCGTGTGGCAGCTGGGAAAGAGCAGGAGGGATCTGAGACAAAAAGGAAGGGGTAGGTATTTTTATAGATAGTTCATCTTCACCTTCTATTTTTTGAGTGCAGAAAACTGTTATTTGGATTCTGACTCCCTGGCTCGTCAGACTTCCCTAACTCTAATCTTTCTACTTTATTCCATCCACATTAGCCATGGCCTATTCTCCTCAAATCACCAGTCTTACCTCTGCTTTAAATGTGCTGAACATTTAAGTGCAACCAACAATTTTCAGATCAAAACTTTTCTAGGAAGATCTATTCTACATTAAAACAATTACTCTGTCGTTTAGGCATTATTCATATGTTCTCTTTTTACTAAAATAGAAATGCTTTGAAGGCAAAAAGAGTAACTTGTTCAATCCCTTGTTTCTGGCACCTAGAAAAATGCCGGTACCTAGAAGCAGATACTTGAGTGAATGGATAGATGACGGGCAACTACAGCAAGTTCATAACAAGCGACTTAGACCAGCAAATCTACAAGGGACTGTGTGTAGAATACTGTGCTTTGGTAATTATGTCATGTGGGGAATCACCTGAGAAAACAAAATGAACAGTTGTAATCTTTTTTTTTTTTTTTAAGAAAAAGGGAAGAAAAATAAACAATAAAAATAATGGTGTTAAGTTTCCAAACAAGAGTATAGGAGAGTAACAATACATTAGGAGAATTTAGTACATGGTGCATTGTTACCTTCAAAGTAGGTGCTTTGTCTATATCTATACAATATATAGACATGAAAAACTGATCAAGCAGTATAGGCATATACCTATCTTTTCAATGAGCTAATACCAATTAGTAGTGTATCTACCTTAACTATCTTCTGTCTGTCTCTGTCTCTCTGTCACTTTCTCTGTCTGTCTGTCTGTCTCTGTATTTTTTTCCTTTTTCTTTCTTTTTTTCCCTTTCCCTCATTCCAGTTTCTCCTTCCTTTCAAGCATTTTCTTCCAATTTCACAATGTCTGGTGTACATTTTGGCTCTTGCTTACTCTTTCAGCCTCTTGCATTAGAGAGGCGATGCGATGTTTGTACGTGGGACACAACTGAGAGTCATTGTTCTCCCTTTTTAATGGATTAACACTGCAGACATAATGAGTGTGGAGCTTACCATCTTAGGCCTTACATTTTCCAGAAGCGTCATAACAGTTAAAGAACAAAAGTGTATGTACTTCTAATTTAGTTAGTTTTGATTTTAAATATGTATGTTTCTCTAAGTGGTAAAATGAAATCTCCGAGTCAACGTTTTGCATCAGAGAGGTATAAGGGCAAAGCAGTCTTAAGGACTCTGGTTTATGTCTCACATACTATGTTCATTGGTTCCATGTCAGCAAGTGATGCTCGATGCTCACTGAGCCATAATTGTTTTGCTTTGTCTTAAACCTTTAAATGGAGTAAACATAACTATATGCTGCCACTTTGAAAACTCCATAGCCCTTAAACCTATGCCTGAGGTAATTTTTTTTTTTTTTTGTCTTTTTGAGACAGGGTCTTGCTATGCAGTTCAGGATGGCCTTGACCTCACTTTTGTAGCCCAGGCTGGTCTCGAACTCACACCGATCCTCCTGCCTCAGCCTCCCAAGTGCTGGGATTACAGGTGTGTGCCATCATGCCTGGCTACGAGTTACTTTTTTGTTGCTGGAACTAAATACTTGACAACCACAATTTAAAAGAGGAAAAGGTACATTTAACTCACAGTTTGTAGAGGCTTCAGTCCCAGTCTACTGATTCTAAGGCAGAGTGGCATGGCACAGGGACAGAGAAGTAAGCTCATGGCATGGAAGGCAGGAAGCATGGATCCATCCAGGGAGGAGGAAAAGAGTGTCAGTAGCTCTAGGCCACACTCACAACAGCCCACATCTTCCCACAAAGCTTCAACTCTCAACATCACACGCAGTTATGAACCTACTGGGGACTGTCCAGTATCCCACAGCTATGGTTTAGTCACCTGCCCACAGCCCCACCTACAGAGCACCAGAGCTCCTGGGGGCCATCGAGACAAGCCATAGAAGCTTCTGTATGATGTAGAGAAAATATCTTCTTTGTACCAAAGCTGTGAAAAAATTACATTTGGAAAAAATATGGCATGATTAATACCACAAAATAACAAAGACAACTCTGTCAAAATGTATATTTGACTTGTGCTTTTACGATTAGTGAAAAAACTCACATGTCCCTTTACATATGGTATGTAACATACATTCAAACTTTTCAGTCACCAAATTCTTATTGGTACAGTGGTAAGTGTTCTACCTGGTACATCATTTGAGAGTAATAATGGAAAAAGTAGTTAGCTTATATAGTTAATTCATCTCATAACTGTACGGTTTCTGGTGCTCTTTCACACACATTTAACCCTTTGATACCAGCTGGTAGTGAAAAGTTTTCTAATGATCATGCATCACTGAGCATAGTGAGCCTAAAGGCCAAACATGGTTAGCAGGCATTAATTATAGCCATTTACTTTCCTCTGAACTTTAATTGACATTCTCACAGGTTAAAGATTTCCTCATACTTGATTCCTTCTGCTTCTTTTCTATTGATTTATCTTTTAAATATCCTATCTTCTAATTTTTGCATTTTTTTTTTTTGCCTTTTTGAGACAGGGTCTCACTATGCAGTTCAGGCTGGCCTTGAGCTCACTTTTGTAGCCCAGGCTGGTCTCGAACTCACACTGATCCTCCTGCCTCAGCCTCCAAAGTGCTGGGATTACAGGCGTGAGCCACCACGCCCAGATGGGATAATTTTTGCATTTTAAATTCAATCTACATAGTCTTATACTGCAAGTGATTTATTTATTTATTTATTTTTACTGCAAGTGATTTAACGCAACTTATTAAGATATCTTTTTTCTCCATTTATTTTTTATTAATTTTGATGAAGAGATAGCAACAAGAAAGTTTCACAAGTGAGTAGGACAGTTGCAATAATTAATGCATTCAAATATTGTTGTCTTCATAATATTTTTTTACAATAAAAGATGCAGACTTGATATCTTGTATGAATGCTATTAGCACAAATCTTTATTCTCATTGAACTAAGAGAAAGCAGCTGTATATATAGTCTAATAGTCCATAATAGTAGTGGCTTATCAGCAGAACTGGCAGTGTCAGAAGCTGTTGACTTCAACCTTTTACAGTTTAGCATATTAATATGGTTTTGTTTTTTAAAATTAATTCTAGTGAAAAGAAATAGCAAAGAGACAGTTTCACAACAGGTTAGTGAAACAGTTAAAAGACAAAATACATTACATATTGTTGTCTTTACAGTATTTCTTCACAGTACAAGATGCAGACTTGATATGTTGTATAAACACTATTAGTACAAAACTTTCTTCTCATTGAAATAAGAGAAAATAGCTGTATATACAGTTCAGTAGTCCATAATAGTAGTGGGTTATCAATGCAACTGGCAATGTTAGAAACTATTAACTTGAGCCTTTCACAGCTCAGTATATTAATATGGCCTTACTTTTTATATTTCATGGCTAGACTTTTCTGCTGAATGGTTAAGACCAAGGCAAACCATAACTTGTATAACAAAAAAGAGATATATAGTGTGTATTGAAAAAATAAATTCCAAAAATGTTTATTGAAATAGAAAACTGTTAAGATAGACTGTTGTCATATAGTCCTATCTCATAGACATAGGGTGGTTGGTCAACATCATATACATTTGGAAATTATAAAAATATATAGGTTATTTGAATTAAAATGGAACTGTATAGTATTTTGAGAAGACATTGAATATAAAGGCTCTGAAAAATTTCTGTCTTATGAATTCCAGTCATGCTGTAAAGGAAATTATGTGTCAACATTATGGGAACCAGAACTTTGTTACCTATAAGAAGATGAATTTTGGTTCTAATTTTGTTTTAACCATATGTGTACTTTATGATAAAATGTAACAGCATGAAGTGGAGTAGTACTATGCGAGGTAGATCTTCTTGCTATTATTCATGTCAAATAGACAAAAGCGTTCATCTTTTTTCTTTTTACTTTATTAAAATACTGAGCTTATTTCACATGTATATTTGTCTCCCTACCATCTCCATGTCTGACCACCACTACTACTATATCTTATCATAACATTCCATACATACTTAAAACCAAGAAAAGGGTGGAGTTCCATTTTTAAAAACTAAACAAGCATTTCAGAAAACACATTCTTGGCAATGGGATCTGGACAACATTTATCAAACATGGTAGGGAAAGTTCTCACTTTGCATTATGAAAAGGATAGCCAGATAGTAACTGTCACAGAAATGAAAGGAGGCAGAAAACTTTAACAAACTGTTTAAACTGCTTTCTTGAACAGACTTCCTCCACTGCCAGAGATCTTGAATAGCGTCCTGGTCAGTCATTGAAAGCAAAGCTTCACATAAGTGATGAACTTGGCTTCCGCTTTGGGAGGAGAAGCACCTTTTTCTATGCTTGCTTGCGTTTTTGCTTTAATGTCTTCTAGAACTAGGTCCTTTGGGTGTTTTAGGAGTCTTTTCCTGTTTCTTGAAGGATTCCTGCGCTTTTGATCTTGACGGTGATGGTTTTGAGTGTTTTCCAGTCTGGTTTGATTTTTGTGCATTTTTGACTGGAGTATCTTGTATCAATTTCTTCACTGGAGCTTTCTCTCCAGTTTCTTCATCATCAAAATCATCATAGTCATCATAATCATCGTCTTCATCCTCATCTTCATCATTCTCATTGTCTTCATAAGCAGCTAGCTTTACTTTTTTTTCTGTAGAACCTTGCTGCCACCTTCAGGGGCAGATAGCTTTTCAGATATAATTAAGAGTTTTGCTTCTTCTTCCTCTTCCTCTTCTAGCTCTGCATCTTCTTCCTCAGCTACTCAGTGCTGTCCACTAATATGCACAGGCCCTGAGCCACACTTCAACCTTATGGCAACAGGTGGTGTAATTTCAAAGCCCCCAAGGGAAACCATTGGCTATGCATAAGTTTTCAAAGTTGCCAGTGTCACTTTAATTGGACTGCCTTCATAATTCATGGCCTCTGCTTCAACAATGTGCAATTCATCCTTTACACCAGCCCCTGAACTGACTGTTCTTAATGACCACTGGTGCTCATTTCCATCATTATCCGCCTTAAAGTGATAATCTGTGTCGGCCTTTAGTTCTGGGGCCTCAGGGACCTCATGTCCATATCCATTGAGTCTTCCATGGAGTGGTGGCATGCACTTAGGTGGCAGAGAATGTGGATGGAAGTGAATGAATACTGCTCCACAGAACAGACATGTAGGATGGAATCATACCAGGGAAAGGGAAAAAGTGGTTGTCTTAATTGAAGTTGAGCACAGAATAAAGATATTCAGCATAAACTTCCCTATACATAAGCATAAAATAAGAGATAATAAAATGTCATTAATGATTTTTATAGATCTACATAAAATAGATCAATATTGGGAAAATCCTATGTTTCATTTAGGATACATTATATCTAGCTGATAGCAAATGTATATTCAATTTTGTTATTTCTATTTTCTTACCTCATGAGAAACATTATATGTTAGTCTTAGTGCTTGACCTTCATTCGTTTTTAACTTTAGATTTTACTGTGTGATGTTCTTTGACCAACTAAAAATGAGGTGACAGTATGTCTGCTTTCACCCTAGGACATGAAAGAGCTTGTAACCTACCCCAGCCATTCATTCTCAGCCTTGATCCTCAGACCCTAATGGAACCATAAATGTGTGATCAAATTAATCTAAGTGTGGACCAGTATTCTGTCTGCCTGTCTATCTATCTATCTATCTATCTATCTATCTATCTATCTATCTATCTATCTATCTATCTATCTGTCTGTCTGTCTGTCTGTCTATCATCTGTCTACCTATATTTATTCATCAGTCTACTTGTTTCTCTGTGTATAGTTGTGAATTAAAATTTAAAATATTTGTGAATCTAGATGCTTTACAGGGAAACCAGAAGTATTATCTATCCAACTCTCCCAAGGACCATGAATAAGGATGTAGAGTCGGTGCATTAATCTTAAAGAAATCACACATCTTTTTTATAAATGTAAATTCCAGTTTCAAAACAAAACATCCTAGACATTCACTTCATAGCCCACATATTCACTTAGTACCATTATGCCACTGTTACAAAAATCACATTTAAAATGTCCTTTTGTAAAATAATTATTAAAACCTCAAACCAATAAATTTGAATTACAAAGTGTAACTGTGGTGAACTTTGAGGGACTCACCTTCTCTCTGCAAACACTTGGTTTTGGTGTTAGGGATTGAGCTCAGGACATAGTACTTACCAGGCAAGTGCTTATGCCAATGAAATATCTCCCCAGCCTCCCTCACTTAATACTTTTGGTCTATGCTTTTAATTTACATTCAAAACTCCTCTTTCTGTCTTTTACCCATGAGCCTGTACCCTTTCATTGTAACTTCCAAAGACCAACATTCAGTAAACAGTATTGATATTAGTTTTATTCTTCATAAGGAACTCAACAAATCAATATGCAAAAAGAGATATAATTTGGCAAATTTTATCTAAGGTCCCATATTTTGCTTAATACCAGACATTATACAAACATTTCAAAGATCCTTAAAGATAATACACAGAAACAAAAAGAGGATTTAATGGATTCTGATTAGAATTAACAAAGAAAAATTTTTGAAAAGATTTTATAATGATAGCATGTTTCCATTATTTCAGTGCTGATTGTTATTTAAGACTGAGTACTAGAACTAAAATTATAAAAACTTATTTTCAACTACTTTTAGTTCTAAATGTTTATAATGAGATAAAATAAAAGTTTACCTTTAATTTTTTAAACTGCAAGACTATTCCATTTGTAATGTGATTTTATAATACCAATATATAAACTACATCTGCAGAAAAATGTCAAATGCATTAATGAGCTTGTACATTAGATTATGTTAGGAAATCTTGCCAAGTATGAGCCTGATAGTTTTCCCAGATAAAATAGAAGAAATATTTATGGAAGTTACTTTTGTTTTTCATTCTTCAAATTCCTGTGCTCTCAACCACCCAAAATTCTGAAGGTAAATCAGAATTTTTATCCATGGTGTAAGTGATAAATTGATTTAAAGTCTAGTAAAAAGCTGGAGTAAAATTTAAAGAGTAGTTTTTTTCCCTGACTTTCTAGAAATTGTTTGCCACTCTAGATCAATCTTTTCTATTTAAATATTTTGTACTTTAGGATTTGAAAGCAAACAAGAAAAGCTAGTCTTCACAACTGAATTACATGCTGAACTATAGAAACTTTAAACAAGTTTGTTGTCCATCTAGATTATGATCATACAGCATTTTCTTTTTGATAACTTACCAATAGGGCTAGGAGGAAGGCATTTGTTGACAGAAATTATGGTTTGGACCTAGGACACCCAAAAGACTCAGGTGCTGGAGGTAGTAGGGCTGTGGGGGGGGGGGTGAGTGGGTTGATTCCTCCATTAACGAGTGCTTGGCTGAAAGCGCTGTTAATAGATGTGTTCTTGTTGAAACTACAGCACGTGGGAGTGACCCAGAAGGGTGTATTCCCATCACCCGTTCCTCCTTTCTCTTTCTGCCTTTTGGCTTTTGTGAAGTGAGTAGGCTTCCTGTGCCTTTCTTTCCCACCCTGCTGTTTCTGTTTGGGAGTTAGCTAGCCACGGGCTGACTCCTTCGAATGGAGAGGCAATGAAACGTGTTTAAATTGTGAGTATCAGGTATTGCCCCTGTTAACAAGAACACTGACTGCTATGCCCGATGAAGCACATTAAATTGGAGGATCATTTTCAACTAATGTTCAAATGTTTAGTTAGGTCCCACGGGACAAAATTTAAGTATTTGACTTGGACTTGTACCCAGATGCATGACACCTAAAAGTTTTTTTTGGACCTTATAAAAAAGTATTTCCCAAGTGAATACTAACTTCCTATATCTTATTTTACTAAGGTCACCAATGGAATTTGTAATGTTACACACAGTGGATTTTAAGTCCTCAGTATACTTTGTCACCAATAACTCTTTTTGAAATCTCTTCTTTATCTCCCATATGTAAGTACTTTCTCATATTTTCTTCTATTACTGTAGCTTTGTAGTATAACTTTAGGTCAGGAACTGCAATGCCTCCTGTCTTACCTTTGTTGCCCAGAATTGTCTTTGCAACTTTGGGTCTTTTTTTGGTTCCAAATAAATTTTAGGAGTGATTTCTTCAGGTCTGTGAAGTATGTTGATGACATTTTGATAGGTATTGCATTAAATCTGTATAACAATTTAGGGAGTATGGCCATCTTCACAATGTTGGTTCTTCCTATTCAGGAGCAGGAATATCTCTCCATTTTCGGACGTCTTCTAGGATCTCTTTTTTCAGAATACTATAGTTTTCATTGAAAAGGTCTTTTACTTCCTTAGTTAAGTTAATTCTTAAGTATTTCATTTTCTTCAGTGCTATCATAAAAGGTGCTCTTTCTCTAATTTCTCTCTCAGTGTGTTTGTTGTCTGTGTAGAGGAGTGCTATTGACTTTTGTGTGTTGACTTTGTAACCTTCTATGCTACTGAATTTGTGTATTAATTCCAGTAGCTTCTTGGTGGAGTTCTTTGGGTCTTCTAAGTAGATTATCATGTCATCTGCAAATAATCATAGTTATACTTCTTCTTTACCTATTCTTATTCATTTTGTTTCTCTTTCTTGTCTACTGGCTGTAGCTAATGATTCTAGAACTATGTTGAATAGGATTGGCGATAGGGGACATCCTTGTCTTGTACCAGATTTGAGGGTAAAGGACTTCAGTTTTTCTTCATTTAGAATTATGCTAGCTGTTTGATTGTTGTAAATGGGTTTTATCAGGTTGAGGTAAAGGTCCTCTATTCCAATTTTCTGTAGGACTTTGAACATGAACGAGTGTTGGACCTTGTCAAAGGCCTTTTTGGCATCAATTCAGTTGATCATGTGATTTTTGGTCTTGGCTCTATTGATATAGTGTATTGCATTTATAGATTTGCATATATTGAACCATCCTTGAATCCCTGGAATGAATCCTACCTGGTCGTGGTGTATAATCTTCTTGATGATTTGTTGTATTCTAGTGGCTCAGATTTTATTGGGAATTTTTGCATCTATGTTCATGAGAGAAATTGGTCTGTAGTTTTCTTTTTTAGTTACATCTCATTCTGGTTTTGCTATTAGTGTAATACTTGCCTCTAGAAATGATTTTGGAAGGATTGTTTCCTTTTCAATTTCATTGAAGAGTTTGAGGAATATTGGGGTTATGTCTTCTTTGAGTTTCTTGTAGAATTCAGTAATGAATCCGTCAGGTCCCAGACTTTTCTTTGTTGGTAAGCTTTTTATTACATTTTGTATTTCATTGGCTGTTATTGGATTATTGAGAGTTCTAATATCTTCTTGATTCAATTTTGGTAATTTGTACTTGTCTAGGAATCTGTCCATTTCATCTGTGTGTTCAATTCTGTGAGAGTAAAGATTCTCAAAGTAGCTATTTGTGATCCTCTGTATCTCTTCTGGGTCTGTAGTTATTTCACCCTTTTCATTCTTTATTGCTTCAATTTGAGTCCTTTCTTTCCCCTTTTTGATGAGGTTAGCTAGAGGTTTATCAATCTTATTTAATCTTTCAAAGAACCAGCTTTTGGATTCATTAATTCTTTGTATTGTTTTCTTTGTCTCAATTGAATTGATTTCTGCTCTAGTCTTTATAATTTATTCTCACTTTTGGGCTTTGGATTTCATTTGCTTTTCCATTTCTAGTCGATTTAAGTGCTGCATAAGACTGCTTATTTCTTTCCATTCTATTTTCTTAATGTGTGAGTTTAGAGCTATAAATTTCCCTCTAAGAACTGCTTTCATTTCATCCCACAAATTCCAGTAGGTTGTGTTTGAATTTTCATTAAATTATAGGTACTGTTTAATTTCTTGTTTAATCTCATCTATAACCCATTGGTTGCTGAGAATAGTGTTGTTTAATTTCCGTGTAATCCTGGAATTCCTATGGTTTCTTTTGTCATTTATTTCTAATGTGATTGCACTGTGGTCAAATAATATGAATGGGATAATTTCTGTTTTCTTGCATCTACTTAAGCATGATCTATGGACTAATATGTGATCTATTTTAGAAAATGTCCCATGTGCAGCTGCAAAAAAATGTGTATTTTGAAGTGGTTGGGTGGAACACTCTGTGTATGTCCACTCAGTCCAGTTGTTCCAAGTTCTGATTCAGTTCTGCTACTTCTTTGCTAATTTTTTGTCTGCTTGACCTATCTTTTTTGGATAAGGGGGTGTTGAGGTCTCCTGTTAAGATTGTGGTATTGGATATGTGATTTTTCATGTACATTAAGGTTTGTTTTATATAACTTGCTGCTCCTGTGTTGGGTGCATACATATTTATGAGTGTTACCTCTTCATCATGAATTTTTGCCCTAATCAATATGCAGTGACCTTCTTTATTTCGTTTGATTAATCTTGTTTTGAAGTTTAGACTGTCTGCAAACAGGATTTCCACCTCTGATTTTTTTTTTTTTTTTTGAGGTGCTGGGGAATGTGGTATTGTTTTCCAACCTTTAACTGTAAGCCTATGAGTTTCTTTATGGGTTAAGTGTGTTTCTTGTATACAGCATATTGTTGGGCTCTGCTTCCTTATCCACTCTGCAAGTCTACTTATTTTAATTGGAGAATTGAGTCCATCTACATTGATGGTTATAATTGAAATGTATTGACTTATGGTTGACATAACTCTTATTCACTAGTGTTTACCACTTTTTCCTCCTATGTTTAGATGGTTACTCTATTTGGTGGGATCTTTCTGTTCTCATTTGTTGGATTCGGGTCGTTTTGGTCCCTCTCTAAAATATTTGTTAGAATATTATGTAGCACTGGCTTTGATGTCATGAAATTCTTTAGTTGTTCCTTGTCATAGAAATATTTCACTTCTCCCTCATACTTGAAGGAGAGTTTTACCAGGCATAGTAGTCTAGGCTGAAATTTGTTTTCATGGAGGACTTGAAGCACTCTGCTCCATGATCTTCTTGTCTTCATGGTTTGTGAAGAGAAATCTGCTGTTATTATGATGGGTTTTCCTTTAAATGTGATCTGTTTCTTTTCTCTAGCAGTTTTTAGTATATTATTCTTCAGCTGGATTTCTGGTATCTTGACTATTATATGTCTTGGCGTGTTTTTATTTGGGTTGATGTTATTTGGAATTCTGTAGTCTTTAGTTACCTGAATGTCCGATTGTTTTCTCAAATTTGGGAAGTTTTCTGCTATTACTTCTGCCCATATTCTTTTTATATCATTTGTATTGACTCCTTCTTTCTCACTGATTCCTATTAATCGCACGTTGTTCATTTTTGCATCATCTTGCAGATGTTGAATTATTTTTTCCTGCATTCTGGTTGTTTTTAAAAGATCATTTCTTACTCTTTCACTGGCTGCAACTGTGTCTTCAAGATCCGAGACTCTATCTTCACTTTTGTTCATATGGCTCTGCCAACTTGTGATTGAGATTTTATTTTCTTGTATATCTCTTTGAAACTTTTCCTGCGATCTATTTCTTTCCTATACTATTCACTCAGGGAATCCATCGTTTTTCTATTCTCCTCTAATTTTTTATCAATGTCTTCTTTAGTAGTATTGAAGTCTCTCATTATAGTTATCCTTTCTCTCTCTAGTTCAGATATTATTTCTGTTCTGTTCTCCTCTCTACCTTTCTGTAGTTGTTCCCCTACTTTGGATGCTATTAATTTAGACATGTTGTTCTTGACCTCAGATATTATTTCTGCTCTGGTTTCCTCTATACATTTCTCCAGTTGTTTTTCCACTTCATACAGTTCTTTTTTTACTTCAGATGTTATCTCTGATCTGAGTTGTTCTATACATTTTTGCATTTGTCTGTCTACCTCAGATGCTACCAATTCAGATGTTTCATCTGCATGATTCCCATTTTCTTCTTTGATAGTGTCTCCTGAATTTGATTTGGGTAGGCTTGGGCCCTGAGATTGCATCTTACTCCTTGTAGTTATAATTTTGTATGGAAGTGATCTCTGCACTTTGCTGAAGTTATGCTGTTAGCATGTATGGGAGTTCGGTCTGCATCCACCAAGTTGGTTCCCCTCCAGAAGTGCCTGGCTGTGTGTCTGAGCTCGGGCTGCTGGCTGCTGTGATGCCCCATGGGTCGAGACTGTGGATGGAGTTGGAGCTCTGGAGTTGAGGAGTCCTTCTAGGCTTGGGGGCCAGATGGGTTGCCAGAGGAGATGCCAGATGGGTTTGCGACTAGAGCTCAGGCAGGAGGAGTCAAAAAAATAGGAGGAGGTGGGCCAAGGGTCCTTACCTGGCAGGCATGTGGGCCAGATGGGTTTGGGACAGGTGCGTGGGCCAGATGGTCAGGACCGGAAGTTGAGCAGGAGGAGCTGAAAAAGAGGGGAGGAGGACCGAGGGTCCTTACCCGGTTTGCTCAAGGGCCAGATGGGTTCAGGATGGGTGCGCAGGCCAGACCTGTCTCTCCATTTTTATTTCTTCTTTTGAGTTCTTACACTAGGGAGACTATACAACATTTACATATGTAGGTCTGGTTTACTTCACTTATGAGTATATGTTCAAGGTACATCCACTTATATGTGAAGTCTTCTAGTTTATCATTCTTTATAGCTGAGTAATATTCCATTGTATAAAAATACCACATTTTTTTCAACTATTCTTCATATGATGGGGGTTTTTGTTGTTTCCAAGATGTGGCTATTACGAATTGGGCTGCTATAAACATAGGTGTGCAGATATCACTATGATACAATGTTTTCAATTCTTCTGGGAAAATTCCCAGCAGGGGGATAACTGGATTGAATGGGATTTCCTGCTCTAGTTTTTTTAAGGAGCTTCCACACCGCTTTGCATAATGGTTGCACCAGTCTGCATTCCCACCAGCCATGGAGAAGGGTTCCTTTGTCTCCAGAGCCTCTCCAGCATTTGTTGCTGGTTGATTTCTTTATGATAGCCATTCCTCCTGGGGTGAGATGGTATCTAAGTGTTGTTTAAATTTGCATTTCATGGATGACTAGCGATGTGGAGCATTTCTTCATGTATATGCAGGCTTCTTGAATTTCTTTCTCTGAGAAGTGTGTGTTTACCTCATATGGCCATTTCTGGTTTGGGTCTTTGAATTTTGGGACCCTAATGGTTTTAGTTCTTTATAAATTTTAGAAAGAAAACTTTTGTCCAAATCCTTATTAGTTAAAATCTTTTCAAAATTTGTGGGTTGTCTTTTCACTCTGTCGGTAATTTCTTTTGAGGAAAAAAAAAAAAAAAAACAACTTCTTAACCATAGGAGGTACCAGTTGTTGATTCTTTCAAGTGTTAAATGTGTATTTTGATTTTTGTCCATGAACTCTTTGCCAACCCTGATATCTTCAAGATTTTCTACCACTTTTCTTCCAGGAGATTTAATGTTTCTCTTTTAATATTTAGATCTTTAATCCATTTTGACTTTAGTTTAGTGCATAGTGATAGACTTGGGTCAAGCTTTAGTTTTCGTCATTTAGAGAGCCAATTTTTCCAGCACCATTTATTAAAGGGCTATCTTTCTTCCAGTAAGTATGTTTGGCCCTTTGTTGAAAATAAGGTGGCTGAGTGTGTTTGTATTTGCTTCTGCATCTTCTAATGTATTCCACTGATCCTCACGTCTATTTTTTTTTTTTTTTTGCCAATACCGTACTGATTTTATCACTGTAGCTTTGTTGTATAATTTTAGGTCAGGAATTGTAATGTCTCCTGCCTTGCTTTTGATGCTCAGGATTGTCTTTGCAATTCTCTTTCTTTGTTTGATTCCAAGTAAATTTTAGGAATGACTTCTCCAGTTCTGTGAGATATGTTGATCATATTTTGATGGGAATTGCATTAAATTTGTATAACAATTTAGGGAGTGTGGCCCTCTTCTCAATATTGGTTCTTCCTATCTAGGAGGAGGGAGTATCTTTCCATTTTCTGAAATCCTCTAGGACCTCTCTTTTCAGAGTAGTGTATTTTTCATTGAAAAACTAATTTACTTCTTTAGTTAGGTTAATTCCTAAGTATTTCATTTTCTTCTGTGCTACCATAAAAGGTACTGTTTCTCTAATTTCTCTCTCAGTGTGTTTGTTATCTATGTAGAGGAATGGCATTGACTTTTGTGTGTTGATTTTGCAGCCTGCTACACTACTGAATTTGTGTATTAATTCTAATAGTTTGTTGCACATGTCCTTTTGATTTAACTTCTTAGACACCTCAAAAATCTCAGCCTTTCTTCAACAATTGAAAACTTATCCCAAAGTAACCCACCAAATCTTGCTGGGAATAAGCAACCAAGCATTTGTATGCATGTTTTTCTATGCATTTGCACACACATGCCCACACACACTCACATGCTTACGATCACATACCTTTTGAAAGTGTAAATGAGATCTTGCCACACATCATAAAATGCATTGCTGTCTTAATAACGTATCTTCTCTCTAGCATTTATTAGTCTACTTAAGACACATCATTATTTAGTAAGGACATTGTACTTTGTAAACCTGTCATATCTTGTTTTGTTTTGCTCTTGTATGATGACTTAGATTGTTTTTACATTTTTGCTCTTACCTTGCTTTCTTGCATCTGGGACAAAATATCCAACACTCACCAGTTAAAGGAGAAAAGATTATTTTTAGCTCACTGTTGCAGAGGTTTTGGTCTGTGTCAGGTGACTCCAAGGCAGGGCAGCAGGGCAGGAAAAATGTCAGAGAAGAAGCAACCCATGCCATAGCAGACAGGAAAAAAGGAATGCTTCAGGCAGGAAGAGACATATTTATGTCCAGGCTGCAAGCACAGTGACTCATTCTTCCCACCAGATCCCACCTCTCAACATCAGACATAGCTGTAAGCCCATGGGCACCACACACTTGTGATTCACTACCACACACCCTTGACTCAAGCACCTCCCTGAGACTCATCTAGGTGGGCATGAGGTTTTGGAGGGACATCCAGATATTAGCAATAATAGCTATGGAATTAATTTCTTTGTATGTGAATCTTTGAACAAACATGTATATATACATATATATATATATATGTATATATACACACATACATACATACATACACACACACACACACACACACACACACATATAGGTTAAATACATAGAAGTGAAATTGGTGAATTTGGTTTACAGGAATGTTACATTTTGACAGATAATGACAAAAATGCATTCTGAAAATGGTTCTTGCCTTCCAACTCCAACCGAAGGGTCTTGAAAGGGCCTTCTTGTCTCTATGCTCTCTTAAATGAGTAGGGTCAAATTTAAAAATTTTCTATCACCTGAGGAGTCAAAATAGTTAGCATTACTTTAGTTTAAATCACCCTGATTACTACTGGGGTTTTATGTGACAGTAAACCTTGGTTATCTACTTGACTGGGCTGACAGATGTCTAGGAAATTGGTAAGGCACACTTTTGGGTATGACTCAGCATGGTCTGAGTCAGTTGGTATGTGAGTCAGCAAAGTGAGGAGAGGACATTCACTTAGAATGCAAGTGAAACTGTTCTACAGGCTGGGGTCAGAATAAAACAAAAAGTGGAAGAAGGGGAAGTTCATGGAGGTGCAGTGGCTGGATTCATCTGAGAAGGTACATTTGCCACTGTGTCACTGCAGGCAGGCTAGAGCTACCCAGATTGCTTAGGCTTTGAGTAGGAACTTGCACCAGTGACTTCCAGGGAGCTTCCAAACTTTTAGCTTCAAACTATGACTTAATTCCTTTTGTTCTGGGGCATCTGGGCTCTTGAGTGGGCAGCTAATAATTTCTGTAGGCCTCTAATCTGCCATGGCTGTTATAGTACTGTCCAGTACGTGATGGTAAAGCAATTTATAGGTCTTCTCTTATACTGTTGTATATATTCTACTGGCTCTGCTCTTCTAGAGTTCTCTGACTAGTAAATACAATTTGGCATGGTTTCATAGATATTTATGAGACAGTTTTTCCTCCCGTTAATTCTTTCCTTTTGTGTTTTATTCACTGTACTGTCTTTCCATATCCTGTTAAAGCAGGATATGGAATTTTATTATTATTGTTGTTTTTTGCCCTATATTTAGTACAGGGTTTACAGCGTCTATAACAGCGGTTCTCAACTTGTGGGTCGCGACCCCGACGGGGGTCAAAAAGACCAAAACACAGGGGTCGCCTAAGACCATCGGAAAATACATATTTAAACCCATGCTATGCCATGGCGAAATGTTATTTATTGGAATTAGTAATTTGAAGTAGCCACCAAAATTATGTTTTGGTTTGTGGTCACTGCAACATGTATTGCGGGGTCACGGCATTAGAAAGGTTGAGAACCACTGATCTATAGGGTCTCACTATGTAGATGAGACTCTAGTGATTCTTCTGTTTTCAGCTTCCAAGTGCTGGGATTACAGGCTTGTGCCACCACGCCCAGTTTCAATCACCTTCTCAGTGCATCCTGCAGGCAGGACCAGCATGGCATACCAGGGATCAAACACTTTAGTCAGCTGCACTGTCAGGCCAGCCCTTTATTGTTATTAATTGTTAATGATCTTTGCCAAAAGGTTTTAAGATGTTTACTTTATCAATATGTTATTATCTTTATATTGTGGTTTTTTAAAATATTTCTTAGGAGGTCTTTTCCCAATATCCAATATTAAAAAGGCATCATTTTACTTTTACAATGTTCTAGTTTTTATTTAATTTTAAAAATTTATTTATTTATTTATTTATTTGGTACAGAACCTCACTATGCAGCGCAGGCACATAGCGGCCCTCCTGCATCAGCCTCCTAAGAGCTGGGATTACAGATGTGCACCACTATGCTCTATTTTGGTGGCATGCTGTACTGGTATTGAATGAGGATCTTTGTGCTTGCCAAACAGACACTTAGACTGCCAAGCCCTCTCCCCAGCCCCTATTATTTATTTATTTTTTTATATAGTTGATTTTGTGTGTGGGGTTTATTAAAATTCTCAACATTCTAATTTAAAGAGCCAAGTGTACTTATTAAGTAATGTAATAGTTTTCTTTTTATTTTTGAAAGGGAGTACAAATTAGAATTAAAACAGTACAAATTACAAGTGACATGGATTTTCACTTAGCAAAGTAATAAGAATTTCATAGTATTTGTTGTAATACGTAGTGTTGTCTTCCAACCTGTTAATATTACCAGATATATTCATGTAAAATAGGAAGAAGAAAAAAAGAAATATATAAGAAATCAAGAAGATAGGGGTTGGCCTGATAGCTCAGTGAACTAAACCACCTGCTTAGGCAAAGCACAGCAGCCAGGATTCGATCCCCAGTGTGCGGTGCCAGCCCTGCCCATGAGTGCTCTAAGACTGTGATGGAGACTGGGCATGGTGGTGCATGCCTGTAATCACAGTGCTTGGGAGGCTGAAAACAGGTGAATCTCTGTGAGTCCAGTCTATGTACTGAGACCCTGTAGACCCTGTAGACCCCTGTCCTAAATACAAAAACAAACAAACAAAAGCAAAAAGACAAAAAAGGACAAACAACTAAGAAAAGAGATGAAACGAATAAAGCATTAACTGCTTCTTTCCATAGACCAGCAGAAATGAACAGTACAGTTGTCCAAACCATCCTGCTTACATTCCCTTTTACCAGTTTTATTTTACCTTTCAGATTCTATTTTTCTCTTTCAGGTTCTTATACTATGAAGACAATATGATGTTTGTACATGTGAGTCTGACTTATTTCACTGAGGAGTATGTTCTGTAGTTGCATCCATTTACAGACAAAAGACTCAAATTTATCCTCCTTTATAGTTGAATAAAACTTCATCATGTAAAAGTACCACGTCTTTCTTATCCACACTTCAGTTGATGCCATCTGGGTGGTTTCCAGGACTTAGCTATAACAAGCGGCACTGCTATAAACCTGGGTGTACATACATTGTTGTGGTATGAGGTTCTCAGTTCTTCTGCAAATTTACCCAGGAGTGGAATAGCTGGTTTGAATGGGACCTGCAATCCTAATGTTTGAAGGAATCTCCACACTGACTTCCACAGTGGTTGTACCAGACTGCACTCCTGCAACAGTGCAGAAGGGTTCTTTTTTCTGCACAGCCTCTTCAGCATTTATTATTGGCTGACTTCTTGATGCCAGCCACGCTTTTTCGGTGAGATGGAATCTAAGTGATGTTTTAATTTTTGCTTCTCAAATGACCAAAGATGTTGAACATTTTTTGTATATTTACTTGCCATTTGTGTTTCTTCCTCTGAGAAAGGCATATTCATCTCAGATGCCCATTTTTGGATTGGGTCTTTGAATTTAGGAGACCTGAGTCTTTTAAATTCTTTGCATGTTCTAGATTGGAGACCTTTGTCTGAGGGACAGCTAGCTCTAATTTTGTCCCAGGTTTTTTTTTTTTTTTTTCCCCTCTGTGGAGATTTGTACTGAACTACAGAAATTTTTCAAAAAGATGAAATCTCAGTTACTGAATATTTGGAGTATTTCCTGTGCAGTTCGGTTTTTGTTCATGATTGCAATATTTTTCCATCAATTTGAATTTACACTTTTTCTCATGTTATTTGTTCATTTTTGCTTTTAGTGTGAAGAATCAAGCTCAGGACTCAGCCCTTACTAGGCAGGTGCTGTGCCACCAGGCTATAGCACTGACTCCTTTTTCTCATATTAATACACATGAGTACTTCTCTACAAATCTGAATTTCTATATTGTCTCACATATAAATTCTCTCTCTCTCTCTCTCTCTCTTCTCTCCTCCCTTTTTACAGATTCTCTAGGTTGATCCTGTGATCAGCTTGTCTTTTCCTATGCTAGTCCATTGCTTGTATGTGGAGAGCCGTGCACTGCCGTACCCTAAAGATGGCGCCGGCTTCCGCCTTCCACCCCCGAGGGGTGAGTGCTCTCCGCCCGTTGTTTATTACCATATATGGTCAAGGCTGAAACCCCTGGCTTGCTTCCGCGTATGTGGACCTACCGTTGAGTGCCACGTAGCTAACCGGGATTGGATGCTCGGGAGTATTTAGTTAGAAGCCCGCGGGTGCTCGGGGGAGAAGAAGAAAGAAGAGAGAAGGGAGAAGTAAGAGGGGGGAGAAGTAAGAAAGAGGGAGAAGGAAAAAAGATCGCGGGTGCTCGGGGGAGAAGGAAGAACTGTGTGTTGCGTCCTCCTTGCTGGCGAGGCGGCCCGCAACACTTGTATTCCCATACTATTATAGTGGCTTTGGTGCTTATTACGGCAAGTCACCCCAACTGCCCCTTCTGAATAACCTTGTCTAATTTCTTAAAAATCCTAATATGAATTTGATAAGGCTCATGTTGCATTTGTAATTAGTTAAGGCACATGGTTGTCTCTTTAACTTTGAGTACGTTGATTTGTCCTATGTTTGTGCTTCCTTGTACATTTGCCTATAGATTATATTTCTATATACTGGTTGCTACCCAATTTCTGTATTTCTGGTTCCTACCAGATTGTGGGGAAGTATAGAACACATCAGTGGGCTTCCGACGGGTGATCTTCTGGGCACAGGCCTTCTTCTAGTCATGGTTATCTGGAGCAATTTGCCTATTTTTTTTTAGTCTGCACTCCTGGCTTTACCTTGCTGCAAATTCTGGGACTCCATGTTATTCTCCAAAGACTCACCCCCTCTTTCTTCAGGACCATTGTAACCTGGGGGGGGGGCTATTTACAACAGACTGGTGATCATTCAGCCATTCTTTTTTTCTGCAAGGCTTTCCACCTCTCTGTTTCCAACTTTGCTTTTCTCTTGTTCTGGTTTCTATTGATTTTTACATAGTTATTCAAGATATTTTTCAGGAAAAATTAGCAAAGCCTTTGTGAGATGCAGTCTCTGCTTTTGTAAAACAAGGATGCTGATACCTTCTTTCAGGAGAATATTTTGGGATTTAATTGAAATATATCTGCACCTTAAACTCTTACGATAAAGTTCATTTAGTAGGTGTCAAACATCTTCTCTTCCCCTTAGTCTTAACAAAAACTGAACCTTATTTAAAAAAATTCTGATCCAAAGATTGGAAGACTATTGTTCATGGAAAGAAGATATTGTGAGAACACCTGCAAGGTCTGAAATTTCTTCAATAAAATGTGCTACTAGAAGCAACACAAGAAGAATGACAAGAAATTGACATTTAGTAAGTATTCCAGGTGGATTTAGCCCCATGGTTATAATCTAATAGCAGAAAATAACTCAGGAAAAAATGGTATTGGATAGCCTAAGAAAAATAGACTTTTTACTGCCAAGCCTCTCTTGTGTTGTGTAGCTTCTGCTCTAGCAATGCTTTGCCTCAAATGAAGGGAGTCATCAAAGCAGCATATAAGGCGTCATTACAAAATGCTTTGAAAGATCAAGTGCAATAAGGTCACCAATAAGATTCCCTTAAGAAGTTCACATTATGATGGCTGCTTGTTCTAATGAAAATTTCCTTTTTAGACTGAGTATTTGTTAACTTGTAGTCATAATAAACTTACTATATTTCATCAGCTTTTTCCATGTAACTTTCGCCTATTCATGATTTTTCTGAAAAACTCAGACCTCCATTAATGTAGAAGGTAGAAGCTTGCAGCAGGTATTAACATGGCCATTGCCAGGGAGAAACAGGGAAGATGAGTGATGGGCAGAGAGTAGTGTTGCTATAAGCAAGGGTAGAGCATAGATCGATGCTGTATTTTGCCAGGTTTTTGACTAACATTTTCTCCCATAGTCTTTAATGCTGCTTTTCTTTTCCCTTTTTGATGCACATGAAGGTCATTTGCTCCCATATGAAATGTTCCACATTATTTCATAATAAAATTGGCAGCTGAATCAAAATATAAATAAATTCGACAAGAAAAGTACTGTACATGTTTGGAGGTATCTACAGTGAATTTGAAATTTCAAGGACAACTTATAGGTAGCAGTGACTCATGAAACAGGAATGTTAGCCAATTCTGATGTAATATTTTATATGAAGGGCTTTTTATTTACAAAGATCATAGTATTAAACAAGGTCATTCATTTCAGCCTCCATAGACTAATGATGTGCACATTGGGTTGGGTGGGTCTGAAAAGTGACTTAACATACAGCAAGTGTTTATAGCAGTGGAGCTAAGTAGATGAAAAAAGACCTTGTTCTTTTGAGACTACAGGGAAAGACTATAGGGAGCCAGCTAAGCAGACTGTGGGACTCCAGACTTCTGGGACAGGACCATGGGTTAACTAATATTTGCTAACCACACATTAAAAGTTATGAAATGTTTACTTTGGCTTTCTTTGGCTAAGGAAAGTTAAAGATCATATCTGTATCCAAATAAGCTTATGAGCCCTTTATATCAGGCCTTCTACGTAACCTTAGTCTATGCAAACAAACCCAAGATTTATCTCTTTTACAAGGGAGAAGAGATTATCATTCCTTATCACTGAGCTACCTGGAGTGTTGAATTGTATGCAGCTGGTAGATTCAGACGCATTTCAAGTGGTGTGCTTCCGTGGCTCCAGTGAGGTAAGGATGCCTCACGGAGACCATGGTTGTGCTTGCTTCTGTTATTTCACCTTGGAAACAATTATTTCACTTTGGAAATATGCTACAACTCTATGAGAAGCTCCTGATGTCAGGCTCAAAAGCTGTGTTTTGGAACCCAGTTGGTTACAACCTATTCCATGTTCCTGTAAAGTGGAATTGAGGTAGACTGCTCAGACCTAGAATTTACTCTTAGAGCCATCTGGACCTCAAAAGTGAAATTTATAATTTTGAAATAATAATTTCTAGAAATATTTAACATGTTAACTTTTCTTTTACCCAAAGCCCAAGTTGAAATGTACATATGATTTGATCCTGTTGGCTTGAATTCATAAAAAAAGGGAGAAAAACCATTGACAAGTATAGATTATTTTATGTGCAATACAATTTTACTGCATTCATATATGTTTGACAATGAGAATCAGACTAAGGAAATTTGCTTATGCATGAGTAAGCATGTACTGTAATTTTTTCATGATTTGTTGTCTATGAAAAGTCTGTGTTAGAACACAAAATTTAGTGTACAGCTGCCTGATAGCTGAGACAAAAAATCTGCTGGAATAATAGTCTTTATTATCAGATCAAAGGAAAAAAACCCCCACCATTTTCTCAGTGAGGACGTTTTACTGACACTGAACTAAAGGTAAAGTTATTGCCTCTTAAGCATTTACTAGTACAAATTAGAGAGTGAATCAACTACCTCATGGAGTACTTACTGAATGGTTAAGCATCCTGCCAAGTACTGAAGTTTATACAGAAATAAGGTGATTGTCTTCAAGGGACTGATGACTTACATAGACAAAATGATGCAGAACAATTTTATAAAAGTATAGTTTTATTCAAATGGCCTTTTTTCCAACTTGGGGACATAAACTAAATCTTAATTCATGCACATAATTCCTTGGATATTTGATACATCAATTTCAAGGCTCCATAATTAACAGAACAATGAGTATTATGAAAATTAATGACTTTAGAGTCTATCCACTGTCTTTTTCAAATATGAGTTGTATGCAATAAACCTTTGCCAAATTCTGGTTCACATGTCAATCATGGTTTATTCCTGAGAAAAGAGCCTATGTTGTAAACATGAAATATTGATTGAGGACTTTAGGTACTAGAAATTTAGGCATCCCATTTTCTTATGAAACCTTGAAGAATTTGGTTGGACTTAAGGAGTTTTAGGCTCTTCTAGCTTTTTTTTTTTTTCCACACCAAATTACTGGTAGACTTGTTCTTCTCAGAATTCATGGAAACTAGAAGAAAGGGCAAATATTTTGCTCCAATTTTTTTTTTATTTAATATTATTTTATTGTTCAATTTTTTTTTTTTTTGTCTTTTTGAGACAGGGTCTTGCTATGCAGTTCAGACTGGCTTTGAGCTCACTTTTGTAGCCCAGGCTGGTCTCGAACTCGCACCGATCCTCCTGCCTCAGCCTCCCGAAGGCTGGGATTACAGGCGTGCGCCACCACGCCTGGCTATTGTTTAAATTTAACAATGGTTATATTACATATTTTCATCATCAGATTTGCTCCAATTCTTTATAAAAATTTATAAAGCTACTCAAGACCTTGCTAAAACACTGGGCTTACTTCCCAGAAATCTGTGCTGTATAGCATAGAGAAGTGATTTACGATAGCTGGATGACAAGCTGCAAGGACAGGAAGCACAGCCTGCCCATATTACATTCTTGGTTCATAAAATGCTGCTTAGCACATAGCTACCAATAAATGCTTATGGAACTAAAATGACATCAAAAGTAGAACTTCTTACAGTAGAAGACTTGCTTACCTTATGTGTTCAAGTGATTCAATTGCATCAGTCACTTAGACACAAGCATTATGGACCCAGAACAAGAGGGATTCATGAGAATTTTTGGGAGCGAACCTTCAAAGACGATGTAATAAGTTATGGAAAAGCACAAGAGAGAGGGATTGTTTTGCTTTAACAACCTGCAGAAAGCCTTGGGCCATAAGTGAAACAGCATTTACCTTTTACAATAAGAGGACATTAATCTTTAAAATAAGAAAAAAACGTCAGAGATATAAAGCTATTTAGTGATGTCCCAGGTACCTATTTCTGCATGTGAAAAAAACAAAACAAAACAAAACAAAACAAAAAAAAACAAACAAAAAACAAAACAAAACAAAAAAAACAACCCAAATTTAGTAGCCTATGTGAACAATCACTTATTTTTCTGATGCATTTTAATTTAAGCAGAGGTTAACAGTAATAGATTGTTTCTACTCAGTGCTGCTTTTCAGACTGTAGAACAATTGGCGGCTGGTTGGCAGGTCAGCCACAGCTGTCATTTGGGAGCTTCCTATGCAGTGTCTTGGGCCTCCTCAGAGCTGGGCAACTGGCTTTCAAGAGCGTGTATTCCACAGTGGCATGGACTTGTAATCCTAGCACTCGTGGAGGAGGAGGCAGGAGGATAGCAAAATCAAGCTTGGTCTGGGCAACTTAGGGACCTTGTAAATAAAATAAATAAAATAAAATAATAAAATATAATAAAATAGAACTGAGATTTTAGCTCAGCATGTAGGCCTTACATTGGAGAGTGAGGATTGGGGAGAGAGGGTGTATTTCAAGAGAGGAAGTGGGAGCTGTGAGTGGCTTTAGAGCTGAACTAGAAAAGACCACATCACTTTTGGCTGAGTATCAAAGTTTCCCCAGAGAGAGGGAAAATAGAACCACAGAAACCTTGTAGCCACTTTTCAACCACTGTGTCGGCACATGCGGAGCTGTTGTGGACGACTAGCCAGTGTACCACTTGATTAGAGGATGTAGAGAAACCAACTGTGATAGTTTGAGAATCACATAGGTAGTTATTGGTAGGGTGGGGAGGTGACATGGGGAGAAGCATTCTAGGCAGATTTTAAGAGCTTTTTAGGTTTTTTTTTTAGGCTGGTCACAAGCTCACTATGTAATCCAGGTTGGCCTCAAACTTGTGATGATCTTCCTGCCTCAGTCACTCAAGGATGATTAGAGATATAGACCGTCATGCCCAACCTAAAGAGTGTCATATGTTGAATTTTGTGTTATAAATTGTTACTTCTAAAGACTTGGCTAGGCTTTTTCCTGTCTTTAGAAAATTCAGTAGAGTAGTAGTATGGAGAGGTGACTATAGGTGAGCAGTGTCACAAATAGTGTCACTTGGTGGGAGCTCTTAAAGCAGTTTGGGAGAAAGGTGATAAACTTGAGATGAAATGGAGGTAGTGTGCCAGAAGCAAAAGGGTAGATCCCAAGGGTAGAATACAGAGGTAGATTTAAAAGACCTGATTACTAAATGAATATAACTAAATGAATAGTTAAGAGACAACCAGAATGACCCTGAAGTTACCAATTTGAAAAGTGGGATTAAATGCAGAACACAGAAAGAGAAACATGTCTGAGAAAAGAGAAGATCACTGGAGTAATTTAGGACATGCTCTAATTGAGATACACCTGGCATTACCAGTCTAAAAATGCTTACCAAGCAAGTGACTACATTAATAAGGAACTCAGAAAAGGTTAGGTATAAAACACCTAAATTTCAAACAAATAAAATCAACAAGAAAAATTTTTAAAAATATATTTGGTATAGGGTCTCACTACACAGCTTGGACTCATCGTAATTCTCTTGTTTTCAGCCTCTTCAGTGCTGGGATTACAGGCACGAACCACCATGGCCAATCTTGATGGCTGGTTTACCACTTCAAAGGACAAGTCTAGCATGGCACTTGGTGCTGGGGATCAAATTCAGGTCTCTGCATTTGCCTAAGCAGGCATATTTAGTTTGCTGAGCTATCTCACCAGCCCTAAGACATTTTTTTAATTTTAAATAAAGAAAAGCAAAACAATGCTGTAAAATTCCAAAAACAAGATTATAGGAAAGTAACAAACAACAATTAGAACATTGTGTATTGTTATCTTCAAAGTATTTGCTCATATGACAAGGTAAAGGCATGAAAAACTGATCAAACAGTATAGGCATAAGTCTTTATAATGAGCTATTAACAGTAGTACAACTAACTTAAACATCATGTGTGTATGTATGTATATATATATATATATATATATATATATATATATATTCCTTTTCTCTTCTTTCTTTTGTCCTTTCCCCCATTCCAGTTTCTTTTGAGAAGTTTTTTTTTTCCTTCTATTTTCCAATATCTGTTGTACATTTGGGTCTTACTTACTCTTTCAGCTTCTTAGACTAGGAAAGCAATATGATGTTTACACATGCAAGACTGATTTATTTCACTTATGAATATGATCTTAAGTTGCATCAATTTCTCTATAAATGTCTCAGTTTTATCATTCTTTATAGCTGAGTAATACTCTGTTGTACAAAAGTACCACATTTTTTTTTAATCCATTCCTTAGTTGATGGGTATTTGGATCATTTCCAAGATTTAGCTGGGACAAATTGTGCTTCTATATGGTGTGTATACATCACTGTGGTATGATGCTTTCAGTTTTTCTGGGAAGATACCCAAAAGAGGAGTAGCTGGGTGGAATGGAGTTTCTAATGCTATCTTTTTGAGTAGAAAGAAAATAAACTTTTGATAAAAGAAGAATTCTAAAAATAAAATTTGTGGAACAAAAAAACACAAGAATAATTCTGACAACACTTAAAAAAATGGAAAAGGCTGTCAGACATAATGGAAGGGCCTATTGATACCACCAACCTGAATGACTAAATGTCATCATTATTTTATCAGGAAGCAGGACTGGATAATGCAGTTGTCTCAGTCAGCTTTTCTGGGCTGGAGTAGCACACCTGAGACACCAACTCACAGAAGGAAAGGTTTCATTTAGTTTCCATTTTAGGGGAGATTCAGTCCACCACCAGATGACCCAGGGCAGAAGCATCGTGGCAGAGACATGGTGGACCGAAGCTGCTCAGTACAAGCTGCATAGCAGGAGAGCAGAGTCCAGGAGCAGTGCCCAGAGGAAGGGTCCAGGAAAGACAACCCGTGGAGCCAAGGCTCCTGCCCTGTGAGCCACCAGACCTACACAGAAGTGGGCTCCACCATTCTCCAGGGTGAATCTGGAAGCCAGAAAAGCTAACATTACACTCTAGCTACTACAGATGGATTATTTTCCTAACTGTGTTTTGCTATCCATAGGTTTGTTCAGCCATATCCAGAAGAGAAGGTGGCTGGACAATTTGTCTCAGCCTTCCCAGAACTGGATATCTGTCTCTGTTCTATAAAGGCAGATGTTCAATGCTTACAAATGGCAGAGACAGAGAAACATCTTCTTCTAAAGTTATAGCAGCTTTCAAAAAAGCTAGAAAATAGCCTTCATGTATTATTGCATAGTTTTACCCTACAATAGCCACCTTCTTGAAGAACTATCAGGATCACTTGACTATGAAATTACCAACTCATCTCAAAACCAAATAAGCTAAGTAGCCAGGCGTGGTGGTGCACGCCTGTAATCCCAGCACTCGGGAGGCTGAGGCAGGAGGATCGGTGCGAGTTCGAGACCAGCCTGGGCTACAAAAGTGAGCTCAAAGCCAGCCTGAACTGCATAGTGAGACCCTGTCTCAAAAAGACAAAAAAAAAAAAAAAAAAAAAAAAACTAAGTAAATTGTACTCAAACAGAATTTCAGGAAACAATGCCATTAATTTGAAAGGCTTTCTCTAACTGTGCTCTAATTCTTGGATCGTACACTACTTGGAATTTGAATATTGATTTTAAATATTGTGAAGGTATCATAAGATTGCTGTTACTCTTTACCTTGTTCTTTAGTTCTCACTTTTTGAAACACTTGACTTCAGTGGGTCAGCTGCAAGTCATGGAGTCATAGGAGCAGAGAATTGGCTGGTAGGTGCCCAGTGAAACAACGTGAACAGCTTTAGGCAGAATCTCTAGGTCTTACTTACAAAGCAACCAGAAGAAGCAGCCCTTATTAAGTGTAGTGCTCAGGTTGAATAATCAGTATCTACTAAAAATGAGAATTAAATCTGACTCTTAAAAGATGTGTCCATAGATTTTTTTCCTATGACCCAGCTTTAGGAAGTTATATAGAAAAGACTGAAACACTCAAGAAAGACATTGTGAGCTCCCTCAGAAAGGATGAGACAGAGGGAAATACAGAAACACTTGTCCTGGAACTCATGAATAGTTAAAGGAAACAGGAAATATTGCATCCATGAAAGATAAGGCTACTATTGGCTTGGGCCAGGATTGAATACCATGGAGGGAAAGTCAGACTTCAAGGATTCCATCATTTTAAAGTTTCATTTGAGAAAGTACATTGCCAACTTTTCAAAAAATGCTCAGTAAGCAATGAACTTTACTCTTATATTTTACTAGGGACTCATTAATGCATTACTTCTTTTTCTCTCCATAATTACTTTGTGATGTCACTACAGTCTTCCCCACTTTACCTGTGAGGAGCATCAGACTCACTTAGGTAAATTGTTTACCAACACAACAGGTTTAAGTAAAATTTGATTCTAGAACTTCCGTCCTTTTGACTATATATTAATATCTTTCTAAAGTTCTCCATTGTATACCTTTAACAGAAGTTGTAGATTATTGAAATTTAATTTACATATCATAAAATTCACCCTTTTAAGTGTGAAGTTCAATAATTTTAATGATATTTTTATAGAATTGTGCAACCATCACTATGATTCACTTGGCATGGAAAGTGTGGGAAACTATTTGGGACTAATTGTTTTTGCATATACAGCTTAATTATTGATTTTGAGTAAATAAATGAAAGGATAGAAAGTAGAGACTCCAAGTAAGCGTAGCTTGAGCTACTTTGATTTGGATGAAAGCCTACATGTCTTTCAGATGGAGCTATGTGGGACAAGATCATATATGTCATACATAGTCACAAGTTTGTCTTATTAGACCTGGACTTTCACTGTACTATGAATCATATATTTGATACTTCTTGGGAAATATGTACAATTGAAATTTACTGCATTTTGCTCCTATATTTTCTTGAGTGTTTTTTTTTTTCCTGACAGCTCACAGGACTAGGTAAGATAGTAAATATTGAGGAAAATGAATTTAACAACAAACCAGAGATTCAAAAGCAGCAATTCCCCCATTCCCACTAGATCTTAAACTACTTGTTTAAAGAGATCCATTTATTTTATCTGAGCAACACTGTATTCTCACCCTTGAGGAGATTCTACAACAGCTTTATAAAGAGATACTGTGTTTTCTATTTTCCCAAAATAGGCACTGGAGAATGGTAGATAGAACATGTTACTCATTATATGGCATTGGGACAAATAATCAGCTGTCTAGGATTCTGTTCTGCATTAATAAAATTAAGATCACCCTCAGGGTTAAAGTGGCAATATAGGTGATTTTCATGCTTTTCTACCTGGCAGATGGTAAGTCCATGATAATTGCTCTTCAATGAATGCTTGAGTGAATTATAACTGAGTAAGAAAGCTTTTGGGCTCCGTGAGTTGCTGGAAATATCTCTTAGTTCATGACAGCACAGAGTTCTCAGGGAGACGACTCCAGGGAGAGAAGCACAGCAGCTCGTGTAGAATTGGATTATTTAGGGAAAGAGGCAAATGGGGAGATGGAGTAAAGAGTTTAACATTCAGGTTCCATATGAAATGTGAGAGCTGAGGCAGTTTACCTTGTAGCTTCTAGGCTTTAGCTGTTTTATTTTTATAGTAGAGATGACATTTCTACAGCGTTGTGGTACTGATGAAAAGGAAGCCCTTGTCACAAACTTTTATCCTATTGTAATATTCAGGAAACACCAGTTTCTCTCTTATTCTTTTCTCCTCTTTTTCTTAAAAAAAATCTTTTATTTGTTTATTTGGTACAAGGTCTCACTACGCAGCTCAGACTTATAGTGATCCTCCTGTCTCAGCCTCCCCAGAGCTGGGATTACAGGCACGTGCTACCATGCCAGGTTTCACTGGCCGGCAAGGCACTTCCAGGGCTCCAGGAGCTGGCTAGGATTTGGTACCAGGGATAAAATCTGGGTCCTTGCACTTTCCATGCAGGCACTTAGACTGCTAAGCTACCTCCTTAGCCCTCTCCTCTTTTCCTCGGGTAAAAACTTTTGCTTCGTGAACACTTTGTAGTTTTAACATAGAGAAGGAGCAATAATGAGATAGGAGTTCACTTAGAATGTGCCGAAAGTGTTACACGGTACAGTAAGCCCTGAAACAGCGGTGATCTTGGCTTTACCCACCCATAGTATTAGTTTTCTGCTTTGAAAATTAAAAGAAGAGAATATCCTTTATAAAGTTGTGGGATTAAACAATATATTCATTAAAAATCATTTACAAAGGATTTGGAATATAGCCAAGCTTTTAATAACTATTAATTGTTTCTATACTTTCCCAAGTTACATCCTATATTTAGAGTGAATTCCTAAAGTAAGAAATAATTATTTTAGGAATAAAATGAGATAGTAGCACAAATATTCAATATATTTGGAAATAACCTCCAAATTAAAATCAGTGGTGCATGAGATTAAGGATTTTACTAGACCTCTTTAAGTGACGATAGGGAAATATAATTTAGGAGTGGTAGCCAACTCATTTTTTACTCTTTGTTGGAGATAGATGAAAGTAACCAACATTTATGCACTTATTTAAATTTCTCTTCATTCTTCATGTTCCCAGTAATAATTAATTTTTCATTTTGCTTTATTGTCTTGCTCAGAGGGTGATTTAGTACTTGAATCCATGGGACTGACCAAAGCCATGGAGCACTAACCTTGCATCATTTTAACTGGCAATGTGTAGAGGTAACATTTTCTGAACAGCAGTATTACTTATGGGGGTATTGTTTTTATGCAGAAGATGTGCAAGTAATTAAAAGATGGAAAGTTCAAAGCAATGATGATCACAAGTTTATACACCACGTGAAAGAACTTTGTTTTAACAGAAGCAGTAGAGAGGCCAATCTCCATAAAAATACTCTTTCCCCAGAGTATTTCCTGGTAGAAAGTATAGTAGTAAACCAGCACTCTGATGTGTATGTTGTCAAAAAAAAAAAAAACAAAAAAACAAAAAAAACAAACCCATGTCTTATAAAGTGGGAAGAAACCACTCCACAATTCTGCTATTCTCTAAGCTTAATGAAACGCTAGCAGGCTGCCCTGCTGTTCCTGTATCTTATATTTCCAGGCCTTGCCACCTGTGCAACAAAATCAAGCAATCTATTTAGAAGAGTGTTTTTCATTCTCTTTACTCTGAAGGTCTTTATTCTCAGCATGAGATTATTGCAACAACTTAACAAGCTGTGTTTTCTCCCCCTATTTTCCTTTCTTTTCTTTTTGCACCTATGTCCTTTTAAGTCCATTCAGGCCTGAGGGAAACATTTAGTACTTAAGCTTTGGTTTTTCAAGCTCAATCGGGTAGAAAATCTAACACAGAATGTGTGCACAAACGATAGCTGTTCACAATAGAGACGAACAAATAACACAAAGAGAAAGGAAGAATATGAGTGTTCAGGGAGTGGGGCTGCACTTGAATTCAATTTTCCAAAAGCAGACCTAATGCTTTCTCCCAAGATTCCCAGGTTTCAAATTGGTCATATATTGAGGGCCAGTTACCTGGACAATAGGGAGAAATGACAGTCAGTAATTATGATCTTGGTTACTAGGTTGTTAGGGGACTAATATTAACCCTGAAACTGTATGAAGAATGTGTTCATCTGGCCATAATTGTATAGCTTTCTTGAAAGCCTTTGCCAACAATGTTAATCTCACACAAGTGACCCAGGGGACTATTTTACAGCAAGTGGATTTGCCAGTTTCTTGGTTAACTAAGGACACTTTCCAGAACAAAAATAGTAAGAGGAAGCTCACAAAAAGATTCAGGTATGTATTTTTATTGTATATTAGGTGATTGTACAGTGTAAGGATTTTCAGAGCATTTATCATTGCTTGACAGAGATAATTTCTGTGTTGGCTGACTGGCAAAGATTTGCCACAAAGTTATATGCAATTAAAGGCACAGTGATATGTTTACACTAGGAGAAAGAGCTGTTTTCAGGAGACATTCAATTTGAAAAATGAATCAAAATGTTGACTATCACAATGAGATATCTACGTGAGAACATTATTTCTCCTACTGTATCAATATAATTTAATATCAAAACACATATCATTTTTGCCTTGATTGTTTTGTTGAAAATAAAGACAATGGGAAACTGCAAGAAGATACTAAAAGTATTAGAATATTACCTTTAGAAGCAAGTCAAAAGAGCTATAAACATTTGCTTACATTTATTTTTTAGGATTATATTTATTATTTCCAGTGCAGATAATTTTATCATCCCTTTTGTTCTTCAGTCGTTATCTCATCACAATGGTGAGATGGACAAAGTCAAATTTCCTGACTTCTTAGGGAACATGATGTTCATATTTGAGACAGTTTTTGAAATCACAGAGTGACATGAAACAGTAACTTCACTGATTAGGGCTAGCTGTACGTGTGATTGCTCATCAGGACCACTCCCTCGCAAATTGTATAGCTCTTGGCTTGCAAAGGACCCATGTAAATATTCTAAAAGTAGTTTGCTTTGTCCAGTGACATGATTATAACATTTATTTCATCACTATCAGTAATGATAATAATTTAACATCTCAATAGTAAGTACACACACATAACCAACAAAACAACCACAAAGTGTTGAAAATACACACAAAAAGCTTCCAAGAAATCATGCTAGGTGCTACAATGTACTGTATGCATTAAATTAAATTTGTCAAGATAATTTATGTAGATACCCACCCACCTGAAGGGCTTTATAGAAGGTTGTACTGAAGACAAGATTTTCCACCAATTGTTCCTGCTAGGGAGCAGATAGACATAAGTACCTGGGGATGTGAGACAGTTTATCTCTTAGATGTGGCTCATTCATCATATAATTGGACCTTACTTTCAGCAAGTTGGTAATTCAAAAGGCTAAATAAGGAGATGTAATCAAGTGTGTTTTTGTTATTCAATTATGGTCAGTACTACAAATCTGAATGATACGAATCAGCTGTTCATCAAGATGAAGACAGCAGTTTGGATCTACATATGGTGATATATAAAAGGCTATCAGCATAGCTATGTATGATTTGGACTCTTGTTCTTACAACTTGTTCAAATGCTTTTAAATGTCAATGTATGTCATTTCAATTCACCAGGTCATGCATTCTAGAAATCCCACATTCATATTTGTCTACTACTTCCTGTCGCATCAGTGTTTGCCCTTTTCTCTTTTCTACCCACTGTAATGAGTTCAGTGTGTTGTTTCATTGTAATGGACTTTAAAACCAGTTTTCTCTCTCAGTTCCATGAATAACTTTTGCAAAATACAGAAATTGCTGTCTTGAATATAAACTGTGGCAATTCTCACTGTGTACAGATTTAGGTCTGAGCTACTTACTGAGTTTCCAAGTATGCTCTCCCTGACCACTAACTGTTGTCTTGCTCCATGTACCTTCTCTGAACATATTTTATATTTCTTGTTTTGGGACCTTGAATTTGCCTTTTATTTTTCCTTAATTGATTTTTTTTTCACTCAGACAACTTAAATCCATTCTTCTAAACTTTCTAGAATATTATCATATAGACTGTCTTCCTTTATTCCTTAGACAGAAGAACTAAGAAATCACCTTATATACATCTTTTTCTTTTCTTTTTTCTTTTTTTTTTTTTTTTGGTGGTACCAGGCATCAAACTCAGGACCTTGCACTTGCCAGGTAAGCACTTATTCCACTGAGCTAAATCCCTGGTCCCTCAGTCACCTTCTTATAAACTTTAGTGTCTTTTTTTAAAAAAATTTACACCATGAGTTCCTTAACAAAAATGAGTTCCTTTGGAAAAGGAACTGGATTTTATCTATTTTTGTGTTTCCATTACCTATGTCAGAGTCTGGGACAAACTGAATTTTCAGTAAGTATATGTTGAATGGATGGATGAATGAAAAGCAAACAGAATTTTTCAACGCCAAGTGAGAGCAAGATTCAGACCCTGACACCCTTGCCATCTACACAGGAATTTCATGCTACTTTTCGATCACTCTCCATATTGCCTAAGTCATTTGTTGGTAGATAATTTTAGTATAGGATTTTATTTCATCTTTTTCCTCCACAATTTAAAAGAAGTGAGGTGTAGTTAAAATAGTTTGGGGATTATACCAACTTCAATCAAATCCTGACCCCATTATTCATAATCTGTGGAAAGTTATTTAATATTATTGTGACTTAATTTACTCATCTAGGAAATGTTTGATCAAAGAGCCCATACAGCATTGTAATGAAGAATGGAGGAGTTCTTTATGTAGTTTAGATATGAATTCTCTACCTAAGGAATCACTGGTAAGAGTGTTTTTCATTACGCGTATTGTCTTTTTACTCTGACAGTTGTTCCTGTTGCTGCTTAGAAGTATTTCATCTATTATAATCCCATTGTTGATTATTAGAACTATTTCCTGTGCAACTGTGATTATGTTCAGAAAGTCCTTATTGCCCCAAAGACTTCAAGAGTTTTACCTGTCTCATCTTCTAGAAATTAAGTGTTTCTGACTTAATATTTAGCTCTTTGATCCATTTTTATTTCAGTTTAGTACACACTGACAGCTATGGGACTAGATGCAATGTTCTGCATGTGGAGAGCCAATTTTCCGCAAACCATTTATGAAAGAAGCTATCTCTTCTCCACTGTGCATTTTGTCCCCTTTGTCAAAAATTAAATGGCTGGATATACTTGGGGTTGCCTCTTCTATTCTGTTCCATTGATTGTTATGTCTGTTTTTATGTCCATAGCATGTGGTTTTTATCACAGTAGCTTTGTAATATAACTTCAATTCTGGAATAGTGATGCCTCTTGCTTTGCTCCTTTTACCCAAGATTGCATTAGCTATTCTGAGTCTCTTGGCTTCAGTGATTTTTAGGACTGTTTTCTTTGGTTCTGTGAAAAATACTGTTGAAGTTTTGATTCGGTCTATGTTAAATCTGCATAACAAGTCTGAAGATCTAGCCAATTTGACTGTGCTATTTCTCCTATTCAGCAACAGATGATATGTTTCCATTTTCTTATATCCTCTTTAACTTTTTTCCAGACTCCCCAGATAAAAGACTCAATCAAAAAATAGGAAGGTGAAATGAGTAGATATTCTACAGAAAAAGAACTTTCAATGGCCCATAAAATTCATGAATAAATGCTGACATCACTTGTCTTTGGAGACATTTAAATTAAAACAACATTCAAATTGCAGGACAGAAGGGCAGTCATCAAAAGATCAAATAACGATACAAGCTGGGAAAGCCAAGGGGAGAAAGGAATTCTTTTACCTTATTGGAGGCAATGGAAGCTAGTACAACCACTATGAAAATCAACATAGAGATTTCTGAAAAATCTAAAACTAGAAATTCAATTTGACTCAGCTCATCAAGGTAACTTCCTGAAAAAATTAAAGAGATGATATTGGTCGTACATAGATATTCATGTATATAGTTACAACTCAAAATAGTAAATTCTTGGGAGAAGTCCATATGTCAGACAACAGGTGGATTAATTATTTAAGTGAAACAAGGTGTTATTTACACTCAATGGATTATTATTCTGTCATAAGAAAAAATAAACTTGAGTCATCTGTAGGACAATGGAAGCACCTTGAGAGCATAATGTTAGGACAAGGAAATCAGACAGAGAAGCTTGAATATCACATGGCTTTTCTTATATGCGAAACCCAGAGTAAAGATGAAGAGCGAAGTAGAGGTTCCATAATAAGACACAGAGATATATCATTACTCAAGGGGAAAGGGATCAAGAGATGGAGAGAAGGAAGGAAGGAAGGAAGGAATGATGGGATAAGGGTTAAAAAAGGAGTAGATGTGATTTTTGTACATATGCCAGTTCCACACAAGGAATGTAAACATCATGTGATGCAAATAGGTACAAAAAATAAAAAAGAAAGGAAATCAGGAGATGGGCGAAAGGTGGAGGGAAGGAAGGAAAGGGGATGAGTAGCATGTTATATTCCTATAACAACCGTTCACAGATACTATTAGTACACTCACTAGTAGACAAAACCCACCAATGAACCAAACCAACGAAAAGACTGAATGAGTTAAGACCTATAAGACAACCAGAACTGCGTTCCATATGCCCTAAATAAATTTTAGCAATGTTTAGCTATTGTATTATTGGATAGGGGCTTCTGTTATTTAGACCTTTCTTGGTTAGTGACTAGAGTGTCTTAGAAGTACATTAAGGTCTTAATAACTAAAAACATATATTTGCTCAATTTCCTAACAATGTTTGCATTTAAATAGCTTCAGTGAAACAAGCCAAACAAATAATTACTATGTAGGGATTTTGAGCACTGTGAAGAATTTTTATGTGATATTACTGAGCGATCTTTTTGCACAATTTCAAACTTTAAATATTTACCGACAATTACCTCTTTACCCTTTTATTTGCAAGAATGTAGGGATACAAAGATAGAGTGAAAGTAAAGCCTAAACTATTCCCAAACATTGAATACTTTTTTTGCGGGGAGAGAGTCTTGGCACTGAGCATTAAACCTAAGATCCTGATATGGTAGTGTTTTCCCAACCCTTTTCTGTTTTTAACTTTAAAACAGGGTCTTACTAGTTCACTATGTTCCTCAAAACAGGATCAAACTTACTATCATTGTGGCCTAGCCTCCCAGGAAGCTGTGATTACAGGAGTGCTCTACCGTGCCAGTCTGTGCAATATTTTTTAACCCAAGAAAAATGTTTCTGCATAAGGGTGTAGGAATTTAGAGAGGAAATACAATCAGTTTGGAGTAGTCATTAAAAGTTTTGGAGGATGTAGATTAAAACTCAATCATTACTGATAGACAGAGTTAAAATAGAAAAATGGGAGAAAGGGGAAAGGAAGGCACAATATGGATGAAGGAGGACAACCGATTACTTAGTAAACATATGAAGATTATTGCTATTGGGATGCTTTTTATTTCTTATACAAAATTTCAAAACATTGCTTTTGCCTACCCATTGCATTCACATATCAAATGATGGTTACTACAATGTGGGCATAGAAGGTAGAAAACCTCATGCAAAGAATATTGTGAGAAGATATATACGTGTTATATTCACAGTGGAAAGAGTAAAGGAGTGGAGATCCTATCATTTATCTTTATAGAACCCTTGCAACACGGAAGCAAAGAGAGTGTGACAATGAACATCTATAATAATTTTGTTTTGATTTTGCTGGACATATGATGCATTTTTGCCTAAGTGTTCAGAAGTAGTTTCATATACACTAGTACACCAGTTCACAAGAACTATTGTTTGTGAACAACTTGGCTCACAAACAGAAACATTTTCCAGAATTGTGTTTCTGTTTGTGGACTCTGTGACAGGTGGTCACACAACCAAGGTCATCTTTCCCATCTGAACATGAGGGTAGACATGTTCTACCAAATAGTGAAACAAAGTAAGTTCATAAACCGAAGTGCCACTGTAGTCTGTTTTAGTCAATGTTCTGCAGTAGAGACATAATATCTAAGCCCCAGGATTTAAAGAAGGACATGTTTAATTTGGTTTATGGTTTCAGAGGAGTCAGTCCATGACCAGCTGGCTTTAAAGCACAGTGGCATGATCTAGTAAATAGACTTAGTCCATGATAGTCAGGAAAGCAGAGCAGGGGAAAAGGGCTAGAAGCAAAGGTGAAGTGGACTGTATATACTTTCCAAAGTTGTGCATGCATGACCTGCCCACCCATCCTCTGGGAGGTTTCCAAGAGATGAAACTTATACAACTCAGATTCAACCTCTACATACTCATCATTAGGTCTTTTATTTTCTTCATCCCTAAGTGTAATCAATCCATGCAAAGTGATCCTGGAAATGAGTGTTTTTATCTAAAGGATTAATGGACAGTTGAGGTGAATGGTTTTTGCATAGTTGTAAACCTTAGATAGCTTATCTTTAATCATCAAGGAATGTCTTGCATTTCCATGATTATCATAGAAAAAGTTTAATTTGTAGATGTTATTAAACAATGAAAGAATCATTTTGGTTTTCCATAATTTGGCTTATGGTCTCAGGGAAAGCATTATATCATTTTGCTTATTGTGTTTTTTTTTTCTTAGTTTAAAGATTCATTGATGTTGTGATGCCATAATCTCATTACATCAGATTTTCTTTCAGTGACATGGATTTTTTTTTAATGTATTTGGTACAAGATCTATAGGGTCTTATACAGATCGGACTTGTAGTGTTCCTTCCTGTTTTTAGCCTCCCAGGTGCTGAGATTTAGGCAAATGCCACCATATCCTCTCAGTTGCCATCTCAGTGCACCAGGTGGTGGGGGTGGATGGGGGTGGATCCTGCAGGCAGACTGGGAGTTGAACCCCCTGCCCCTGTGTCTGCCTAAGCAGACACTAATCCACTGAACTATCTGGCCAGCCTTGATTTTTCTATAAACATTTTTATTAGCTTAAAATGATAGTCATACAAGCATCTGAAAAACCTATCATAACATCAGTATTACCAGTTAGATCAAGCATTACAAAATGCCATACAGAAAGGCCTATCATTTTATTTAATCATTAAACTGAAATAAATAAAAAAACCTTGCGCATCTTGGTTCTCCATACACAAATGTGGACTTGAAGCTGTGTTTATGATTATATATACAGTAGAAAATTCTAGAGGGGCACAAGTTTGCAAATTTAACAGCTTTGGGTTTGAGTTCTAGTTCCACTCATCTACAGAACTATGGTCTCTTAGTTTTTTTCTCCTACAAAATAGAATTAAATAAGCCAGTATGTGCCTTATAAATAGCATTAGTCAGTGGAGATGTGAAGGAAGCTGATATACAAGCTTCTCAGCCTACATCCTCATAATTTACTTTGTGGTTAAAGGCAACCACTTCTGAAAGAATATGCTTTTCTGAAAACTGTTTTATTCATTGGTTCTCAGGGCCTGAAGTTCATAAATAGAATGGAAATGCAACTGGCAAATCTAATACAAAAGCATGATTGAGAACTTTATGTAGGTGTTCTCACTCGAGGAGTCTTAACCATGCCAATGAGAGAGACAGACAAGTTCATTTTTACATGTGCCCTTTTTATTCTCATATACCATGTGGCTAAGTCTTTTGGAGATAGCTCTCTGGTTATTAAGACTCAACAGGTTGGAATGAGGCTAATCTCTCTATGTTTCTATTAGTAATATTAAAATAATAGCCGTTTTACCACAACATGGGCATAAAGAGAACAGGAGCATATACTAGTGATAGCAAACAACAAGAAGGCCTCCTTGTTATCAATTCCTGTTCTGAATCTTCTATATATATATTAACTAGGCTACTCTCTGTGAAACCATATATGATGGGTATTACTATACATCCCAGCAGTAAGGTTGCAACATTTTATTTCTTGCAACTTTCCCTACATGTTTCAAGATAGATCTAGATGGTTGGGCATTTATAACTTAATGACAAAAAAATAGGAAATGATTTGAGGTATTCTGAACTCAAAAAATCCTGATTGAGAACACTTTGAAAGTGAGAAACAGCAAAGGACTGCAATGGCCGTGCACACTCTGACTTCCTACTTGAGAGGAAGAAGAGGACTGGAGAGCGCTAACTGGAGCCTAATGCAGGAAGTGACAGAAACCTGCTCTTCTTTTGTGACAGCTATTGGAAGAGATCTACGTACAGCTGTAAGTGTGGCAATCAGCTGCAACGAGTGATGGAGACGAAAACAAATTTTATGTACAGCAGTCCTGGGTAAGTGTAATCACTATGTGTGAGGTTCATGGGCATGAAGTCCCGTGAGTCACTCGGTAGCTCTAGTCTTCTATGCTGTCATTTATACGTAAGAGTAAAGTCTTCTACAATTTTTTTTTCAGAATACTAGAGATGAGGTGCGTAGATGGGAACCAACTCATCATGGAATGAATAGCTATTACTGTGGTGACGGTGGAGCACTAGCAAGCTGAAACTGGAGGACCAATTTGTAGGCTCAGTTAAGGATCAAAAGAACCACTGGAGGTCACATAGGAGAGGTATGTGATGCCAATTTCTGTTATTTAGCACATTAGTTAATTAGCATCTTGATTTCATATCAGAGAGCTCACGTTGTAGGTCAGGGGTTGGCTGCAAGGAAAGTAAATTGAAAGATAGGACATCAGGGCAGAGTATTTGTTAGGAAAGTATTAAAATTGAACAAGAGAGACCATAATGTGAAGTTGTGGTCTTAGAACAGACACAAGTAGAATTTTGGAGAAAGATTTTTCTATACTTAAACTAGACTGTTCCAGAAATTTAAAATTAAACTCTCACAGAAAACTAATGACAAAAACACATACTGTTTTAAGCAGTCAAATCCTATTTAAGACATTTCTTTTGGATGTGGGAAAACAGAAATATAGTCTGGATGCTGATATTCTGGAATAGATTTTTCTCCTTTAAACTTTCTTGCCCCCATTTCCTGATGATTGTGAAAGATTTCTTTATTTTATTTTTTTTTTAAGTTTCAATTTTTTATTGTTTAAATTTAACAGTGGTTATATTACATATTTTCATCATCAGATCAGTTTAGATTAATACATATAGGTATATAAGATTGATCAAACAATTAAACATTAACCCTTCTAAATCAACATTACTTTTTTTTCTTTTCCCCTTTCTTTTCTTTGAAAGTTGACATACTGCATATTGTCCTCACAATCGTTCTACAGAGTACAGTGTGTGGGCATGACCCACCTCCCTATTGATACTGCTTAGAAAAAAAAAAAAAAAGGAAAAGAGTATACTTCTCTTTGGACTAAGAGGAAGC